>LUCH01003483.1:54071-74490 GCA_013368495.1 Paragonimus heterotremus
GAGAAGTTGAGGTGAGTGAAACGTGTGAACAATAATCAGAATTATGAAATAGGAAATAGTGTAGAAAACATTACAATATACTGCATTGGGTTATGATCATTGGTTTTCTGGCGTGCTGCATCAATGAACCAGCTAGGTGAATCAGTCAACAAACCTGTTTCGATTATTGAAAACGGGACCAGGTGGAAAAACAAATAATTAAAGACCCCTAATGGAGGCTAAAATGTAGGACGTAGTGGTAAGACGATAAGTGGACAATAATCACTAATGTTGGCGAAGTTTACGCTGAAATACATGCACACGTGCGCACTGGTGAGCACACGGCTTACACAAACAAGATGAATTTACGCATAACAGAGCCTCCTGGAGGAAAGGTGTTTAATCTTATTACTTCAACATTTCATCTTTTTCAATGGGATACACAGAAAAGTACACTAAACCAAGATAACAATCCGAAGGAGTAGCCACTGTAGAAGAAAGTCTATTACCTTTCAAAGATGACTACTTTATACATCGAACAACAATAAAGCTAATAAATTCGCCTTAACAACCACTTACTTCAGCTGCACAATATGTGCTCACTCGGACTTGTGAACTGTCAGTGCCCAAATCAAAATTAATATTGCCGCCGATGACGAATCACATTTTACTTGTCAAGAACTTTATGTGAGCAAAAAGCAAGAGGTACTTAAACCCCGCAGTAACGAAACGCTGCAGATGTCTACGTTGTTGGAACACGGCAGTTTCTTTAAAACATAAAAATGACACCGTCCATTGACGTGAAACACATTTTAACCGTCAGTCTCGTTATCAATCTAGCTTGTTCATTCAGAATCGTATTGAGTTATTTTAGTCCAAAATGTTTGCAATTTGCAGATGAGGCGTAATCTATCGATTCATGTCGCTTTTGTATGTCGAGAAACAATTGTTTGTGAACCTGGCCGTCTTGCATATAGTGCACTGAGTGACTATTCATCCCCAGGATGTTTGGAATTAAAAAGCGATCCGCTTGAATGCGAATTTTCACTGATGAGCCATTACGAAATATGTGCATCTGTTTTTCTTCGAAAACGTTATCATAACTTTTTTTCTGCACTATTACAGTACAATCAGACCGCAAACCTTTTAACCATATCAACTATGTTTTTAGACCTCGCGCACAGTTTACGGTATTCGCTTTTTAAATCATTCATATACTGTACTAACTAGGTATCATATACTATAGTAACTAGGTACTATTGGTAAATCGATTGAGAATAACACAACGTTACGAGCAAGTTGCAATACTCTACGTTACAACCACCTCAGCTGGCCTTCCTTAGGAGTGTTGTCAACTAGCTACCAATTCTGTTTAACTACGAATGAATCCACATACCTTCTGGCTAAAGAGAAAAACTTCTAAACTGACCAGCGAAAGCCGGACAAAACGCAACATGGAGGTAACCTACGGTATTGACTACCACCGGGCTGATTTAGTATACTGGGGACTTTCAGTAATTGCCTTTACTTTATTGGATGAGAGTAGAATGGGGACATATGTTGTGATATGCTAATAGTTGGTTCACTTTCATCGGTTGCAAACATAAAGAGTATATATATCAGATGAAATAGATAACCCGTGAGTAGACACGTATACAATCAGGACCATGATACTCCGATAAGTTACTTTAATCCCGTTTGTTCATTCAGAGCCGGCTGAGTCAACGACAGTACATTCCATTTGTTTTGGTTTTAGAGTTTCAAAGGATAACCGATCAATTAATCAAGGGTTGTCACGCCTTAGGCTACAGGATAGGTGTACGCAAGTTAAGATATTGTTTGTTGATTATTTTTCTTAAAATGGTTTAACTGGTGAGTTCTTCCAACAACTAGCGCCATCAATTAAGATGTCACAACATTCCATACTACATCACTCGCTCAATAAGTTGAGAGGTTGATGGTGTAAAAAAGGCGACTTATTTGGTATACATTTTCAACTCTGTCTAAACGCGCATATATACAACAAGCGACTACTTCATATGGTGAAGAATAACAAGAGAAAAACCGTTTATAATCATCAAATCAAACCTCAAAAAACTAGGACTTTGATTATTTTCAAACAGTTTTCCAATTATCTCCAATGTGTTTCAGGTGAGAAGGATTTGTCTCATTATCAAGTGTAATTCTATACTCGAAATTTTCTTAATAATCAACAAGTCTTAAGGGTCATCGATTTAGTTTGTATACACCTAAATAGCCAGATGAATATAGTTTACCCCGTGGTCAGTTTACATTAACCATAATCTGTAAGCTACTGAGTCAAGCTTGATAAAAAAACGGACTATCGGGGAAAATGGTGTATGGCCGAGTAAAAGTTTCCCAGAAAGCACAATCCAAATCAGGAATACCAAACAGCATTCTGATCAGGTTTTGTTGTGGAAAATGTTGTACAGCAAAAAGAAAGCTTAAATGGATGCATGCTAACATGAATGATATGCCTTTAATTCGAACCTCAGTGCTTCCACTTGACTTTGGGTTTTCAGATCACTTTGACACAACTAGCCAAACCGATGCCAACAACGCTGCGTGTGGAAGGTGAACGTCTGTTTGAAACCACTAATCGGTCAGCTTTCACTGAAAAAACATTGAGAACTCCAGTTGAACGTCATCACAAGGTGAGTACATACAGGAATGCGTGCTTTAAGTGCAACCAAATTTCAACAGACAATAACAACAATGCACACGTTACACCTTTCCGTTCACTGCCATTGTGAAGAATATCATATAAATTAGGTAGTATGCAGAAGCCGTGGTCTAGCGAAAAAGAGCGTCGGCTCATAACGCGAGGGACAGCGGGTTCGGTCCTCCATTTAGACTGTCTCTACCTGATGAGTCCAAACATGGACAAAACCGGTCGTAGAGTATCGGTTTAAGGGTTGTAAAAACCAGTTCGAGTTCTTGCGGCTGTGGCCAGTTTAAACTGGCAATCCAAGGTGGGATTTTTCTATCCACAATAAAGGAGTGAAAACGAGCCATAACTCAGTCAGTCAGTATTAAGTCTTATCAAACTACTTAGTATAAGGCGACTGTTAAAGCCGCGTTACCGTATAAATATTCACCTTGGAAGACATGAATTAGATTCACATGTTGGGAAATGGATGGCTTTGTTCAGCCACACATACCGGGTGGCTCCAGGGAGCGAGGAATGATCAGGTAAAAAATGAGTAACAGAGGACCAACAGGCTTATGCTTTCAGAACTTATGGATGCAACCGTAGGTGGTTAGGGTGTTCCCTGACAATCTCAACCTTTCCTCTGCCCCAAGTCACGTAGTTCTGATTACGCACCTGCGCACCCGTTACACAGGATTGCTTTCTCTGCAGACGCTGACTTAGATCAGTTGTTGGACTTACGACAAGCTAAATACGAGATTGAAATTTTAACTGGTATACCCTCGGATTGCCGTAGCTACATCCTTCTAGGTCGCAAATGATAGATGAACGTAAGCATAGGAGCAAGAAGAAGTTACGTGCCCACAAAAAAGTGATGAGCAAAATGGATCGGTAGAATTCTTTAGTGTCACTAACGGAGACATTTCGTCTAATCGTAAATGGCGTGAACTGTCGCCCTCGGAAGTGTTGTCTTGTTAAGTGTGCGCACGCAGACAACGAGTGCGTGTTTGTGCTGCGGGTCCGTTTACATGATTCACCGCTCATGGCACGTCACTGCACCCGCAAAGTTGCGCTTTTCTGTCTGATTAAACTTATCAGATGACTTTCGTGATTGGACAAGTTGGCTTTAACCTGCTTAAACTTCCGAGTTAACATTGTACAATCTACCGTCTCATCGTACACTCATGTCCGCTTGCTGCTTCTACCGTACCTTTCTCCTCATTGCTACAACACAATACTGTTGCTAAACGGTAGTTGTCTTCTATATTCACGATACGACAATTACACGATTTGCTCGCTGCGATACACGGGCCTCAATAATAATTATCATAAAACTTGTTGATACAACCGGAAGGTACACTAATATGATAAGCGTCATCCGGCTATTACGAACATCTTTTGGGCAGAAAAGGCGGAAAGAAAGCACACAGCTCACTTTACTCCTTACATCCAATCACCTGTGGAGATAAGATACCAACCTAACAGCCCTCGCAACATCGCATTCGGGTGGACACAAGCATACCCCCATCACAAAACCAAAGAAAACGATATCATGTCCCCCAACACATATATCAGTCTAGTTTGACGATACAGAAATATTTCGTCCAGCTGCCAACCGATGAGAGCTGGAGACACCAAGAAAAGTTGCGCCATGCCCACTCGTGAATTCCAAATTCGACGAACTCATCAAACAAGATGCATCGGTAATCAGTGTAACCAACAAGACAGCTGCCTGATGTAGATTTTATTACTGATGCTTCGCACTCTGACAAAATGGACGGACTGTCGCCTGGCGCCATTCAGCGCCGCCTATGCATAATAAGCATTAACAAGACGTTGTGGAAGGATAATGCGAGTGATGGCAGGTAGTATGGCCGTGTTTTACAGCATTGGGAAGTCGGCAGAGAAGGCGATGTAACTTTGTTTCAACTCTAACTGAAGGACATCTTGTGCAGGACAAGTGCAGCGACCCTATTCGTTATTGTCAACTATGTTAGAGCTACGAGTGCCATTTGTACTTTTTGTTTCTCTCTTTTGTATGTACTTAAACATTTGTTTGAACGAGTATAGATACCGACAAGTACCCACGCGCACTCGAACTTACGACTCCGCTGCGTGCATGTTTGTCGCTCCGTTCTGTTGTCGTTTCGTTTTGCTATTCGTGCACTCTCGCACTGACCCCTCACAAGTCGACAATATACTCCTTGTTTATTCGTTCCGCTATTCTCAATCGGTCGTCTTCGGTTCGCTTGATCCTATAAATTGGTGAACCCGTGTAAGTCGCATATTATAGTGTACATTCGAGTTCAGTATTCCTTTTCCCTCATATTACGTCTCGAGTGCGTATGGTGTACAAGTATATATTTATTTAAATTTTGTCTCCCTCGCATTCACTCAGTCGCCAGGGACATTGAGTCTGAATTTTCGTCTTCCATATCACCGATCACGTAAGCTGTTCCTGCTTTTGGGGATCTTGATTCAGAGCCGTTGCTCGCCGTGTTGTAAACACAGTTTAACAACCGGCGTATAACAAGCTATGCTTATACCACCAGCAGCTTGTACCACGCCTCCCCCAGGATATGCTAAACCTGGTTAGTGATATCTTACTAGGCTCAGCAACTGATCGCTATGAGTCGACTGACCGAACGATTGTGAGAGAGTACGAATGGCACTCGCAGCTCCAACATAGTTGACAATAACGAATAGGTTCGCTAAACAAGCCACTTTTAGATCTTCCTCAATCAGTCTGACAGGTGGTTTACGTGGTCCACACTTTCAGTCGCTGGGCCGAAATAATCTACGGATCATTTTCCGTGCACGGCGACCAGTACAGCTCCTCGAAGCGCCCTGTGTAGACTGCTATATATAGTTTGAACGCCGATTTTGAAGATAAGTCATTTTAACAATCCAGAACTTAACTTCGTGTACTATGTAGCACCACATTAACTCTTGCAACAGCTTGATAATTGTTTAAGGGAATGAAGGAAGCTGGACTATTTCAACATGTTTTGAATCAAACCAAGTAGTATATCGATCAAGAACCCTATTACATCGATCATAACATGACTGATAACAAACTACTGTAATGAGGATAAGCGATCGTAATATACTACTTGTACCGCGGTGATTCAGTAGTAGGACCAGAGTGTATATTTTGACATCGAACAAGCCGCAGGAAAAATGCAGGAAGAAACATTGCATTGCAGCACCGCCCAAAATGGTCCCTGCTACTTAAAGGAACTGAGCATTAACGTTTGTGGCAACCGAGACGGTCTGGGGCCGAATACCGCGTGCAAATGAGTGGTTTTGTTTCTCATCTTGTTTAAACGCATAACCCATGTGTTGCTTTGTTGAACAAACAACCCTTGTGCCATCCACCTCCTTGGATCACAACACTATCGGCTCAACTTGATTAGTGCTCATGTGATTGCTGGGTGCGTTACTGGACAGGACACTGATCAAAATGTAGGTTTGAAGGTTTATCATAATACAATTTATGACGCACAGCTCAACTGATTTGTATCACTAGGTTCCTCGACAAGATCACTGACAACTTACCGTTAGTGGAATCTCCAATGCAACCAAGAGGCATGTTTGAATCGAGGGTCTATGATTAGGGAAAAAACCAGGATGGTTGATAAACAATATCAAACGTCTGGCTGGCCTTGAAAGCGGGGCTTGGAACTGATGTCAAACAGAACAGAACGAATTTGTTTCCAATAAAAAATGTATTTACGCTGAAGCAGAGCATAGCGTAAAAGTAAGGTCGGTATTTCTTGACTTCATAAACCAGATTAGGTTCAGTGGCACGAACGAGCATGTCTTTAACACAATGCGCAGGGAACAAGTAAATATGCACGATCATTCATCCAGGACGACTGTGAAGCTAACAGACGCTTAGTCAGTGAAGGTTTTCAAAGGTTGTGGAGAATATCCAAACTAGAGAAGCTTCTGTCGGGTAAGTTGTCTGATTTGAACCTGGTGTCCCCAGGTATCCTGAACAAATCTATTGAACAACCAACGGTTCATATCATTCATCGCCGACCAACAGTCTGCCGAAAGCATGGAAGAATGCCGCAGTCACCACTGACTTCAAAAGTTAATACACAGACGACCAAAAAGTCACTGACCGACTGCTTTGCTTTTAGCAATGTCCATGGTATTACAAGCATGAGGAATGGCACTCAAGTAGCAGACTCTGAACTTGCTGTCAAATTGCAATATGACTTGTTCAAAGGATATACATGCGTTCGGACCCGTTGAATATTCAGGACATTTGGACTAGGGTTGTGGAAGTGAGAGTATCCATTTGCGTAATATATCGTGATCTCCCAATGTGACCGCTTCGTTCTGTTGCGGAAACCATATTACCTGGTGAACCCTCGTCTTTGTCGTCACAGAAGTGTCGAAACAGGCGTACACTCATTGCCGAAGTGGAACAATAAATCTTGGACTGCCTCCCATCTAACCAAGATGTTCCTCATGAGTTAATTGTTCCTCATACTATCCGCTATTGAACAACTGTACTACAGAGCAACAACACATACATTTGGTATGCTACAAAATGTCCGGAATATGTGGAAACTTTATGAACTGTCTAAACCAACAGATCACAGATAACAATTTGCCGTTCAACCTGAAGTACAACAAGGTCATGTATATTCACCGCCAGAGATATTCTGATTAATTCTTTGGAGGTGAACAATAAATATCCTGATATACAAAATAGACTTAGTGTTGTGATCCAAGAACGCGGATGACACAAGGGTTATTTATTTGACAGAGCAACACATGGGTTAAGCATGTAAATCAAACCTGACACAAAAACACTCATTTGCACGCAGTAATCGGCCTCAGACAGTCTCGGCTACCACAGATGTCAGTGTTCAGTTCCATTGAGTAGCAGGGACTGTTATGGGTGATGCTGCACCTTGATGATCCTTCTCTCAGTCTTCTTGTGACTTGTAAAAAAAATATGCCCTGCACCTGCTACTGAATAGCCGCGGTATCAGTAGTATATTACGATCGCTGAACTCCACTGCACTAGGAATTCTAACGAGTGACTATCTAAGCTTGACCAAACACTGTATAGTGGAGGGTAAGAGGGCACAAGCAACACTAAATCTTTTAAGAAAAATGTGTGGCTGATTTCAATCCAAAATCCTCCTCATAATGAATGACTTCAATATATGTCCACAAACAACTAAACAGGATAGTCGCCCGTATTAAAGAAATGACACATTTCTTATTGAAAGTGTTCACAGATGGATCTTTGAAGCAAAGTCAAGGGGGCTCAGAACAAATTCACGCACAGAAAGGCTGATGATATTCAGTCAGTTCTCAATAAAATACAGACATCTGGGAGGACACTTAATCTTAACCGAAAGAATTCCTTTAGCCAGGAAAAAACAACTAGAGAGAATGCCATTAAATCTGAGTATTTAACGGGTGGACGCTTAATCAGTTAAGATCTATCCATTCACGAGCGTACTGCCTGACCGCTAGCATAATTGAATCGGTTCAGATTGTAAAAGATCTACTCGACCGATACGTACCCGAATGTCAATCTATTAATGCAGTCCTACAGATCACCAGACGTATACAGCTGTTTGTGGGTTTACCTGCTTCGTTAACTGTCTGCTCGTGTTTTTATCAGTTATATTAGCACACATTTTCATTGTGTTCAAATTTTCCACATCAGCATGTCGCACGTTAACATCAGAGCATTTATTCTTTAAAGTCAGGTAATGTACAACAAACGTCACTCTCCAAGCAGTAGCTTTACCCTTTCCGTCTCCATGCAATCTTGTGAACCCACGCCGAGCACCGTGTGTTGTTGTAAGGACCGGCTGGTGCAAGGTGAACAAACGGTCATTCAGTACAAGGAAATAAAGCCAACTACCAGTAAGTTTGTCACTGTCATTGGGATTCGACTTCCGAAGTGGCACTCTCGTGTCTCAATCTGTGATCAGAGATGTCAGAAAAGATGGATGATAAGCAGCCCTGGTGAAGTGAATGCCAGTTATGTAAGGACACTAAAAAAAGACGAGGCAGTGAGTGCCACAAGGATCCTGATGCCGCATTAGTTTCAACAGTAACTCGGTTTCCTTTACAAGGTGTAGACATATTGACATCGTACGCCTGAGTTTAAACAACCGATTTTAGTAGGTAGGTCCCTTCCTACATCTTCCTCTTCTCTAGAGCTGGGGCTTGGTCTCTGCAAAGTTGTTTGACAGTAGAGTTTCAGTACGAACCGTTGATGTATTGCAGTCCTTGGTGACGAGGGTGTTACAAGTATGAGGTTACTTATCAAACCTCCGTCTTTTTTCATGGTTGCATGACGTCGGTGCCAACTGTTGATGTATCGTTACCTATATTGGTGTTTCTTAAGTTCACTGATGACAAGCTTTCAGTTGTGTGAGTTAAAAATGTCATCACCCAACTTTCTGTTCCTAGGCCAACGACACTGATCGATTGCGACTAGAGAATCAAGCTCGCTACCGCCAACCGTTTGTCGGGGATACACAATTCAAAGCTGATTTTCCACCCGAGCGAGCCTGGAACAGTGTTTTGCCAACTTCCCACTGTGTGGCTCAACCAGTTGTTCCACCGCCTTCACAAATTCAACTCAGTCAGGACGACCAATCTCATTTCACTACTGAACAGCGCGAGCGATTTCCTGGATGTGATCCCAGAGTGAGTCAGTTAATATACTCAGCCTAATTCTCTTCGATAAGTATCAACATTGATTGTACATGATACATTCTGAGGACAACAATGGCAATCCGACTGCAGTAGAAAATACGCGGATAACTGTAAAATAGCAAGTGTATTCCAGCATGAACTAAATGTCTCAGAACATGATTAATGTAGTCGAATGGCTCACCAACTTAGTTGCACTAAAAACTCATGATGATACGAATTGTAAATTTTACATGAAATATGGATGAATTATTCGCAATCGCCACACTGGTCACAGTTAAAATGAAACATCCGTTTTCTGTTATACTGTCTTAGTTTCCATCTGATTGAGCGTTAGATACACTTTTTATCTTTTTTTCTTTCGGAAATACAAATGTTTCCATAACACTTCCTGTCATTGTTGCCATGATCAACGGTACCAGCCACAGTACATGGTCGGGCTCATAGACGTTATGAATGAAGTAATCAATGTAGTACAGGACTCCAGTGATTTCCGTGAACTCACCTGAAACAAACTGTCAACAAACTATCGACCTTCAGAACGGCTCAAGAATACCCCTTTAATGTATTCGAAATTGGGCTAGATTTTGTCGACCTCTCTGAATAAGAGCCGTTATATGATAGACCCAGCCGTCTTAGATTTGGATAAGTTATCATCAACCAGCCAAGTTATTTAAAACTGTATATGAACTATGAAGACCCTTACCATTCCCCCTGAGCAATGTTGGTGAGTGTCGTCTATCAGGTCAGGGAGTTCGTGATCATCAACACACCTGATTGGAAAGACTAACTGATATGACAGTGTCACACTCAGTGGCAAGCCTTTAATCGCAGGGTTAACTCTCCTTTCTACCCTATTGTTTCTTCCTCTCTTCCTCATTCTTCTTGCACTTATTAGTTATTATCTTTCAATTTGAACATCACCTAAAACTGATCGCAGCTTTCGCATTCCCATAGACTTTCCACTCGGCCCGTTACTCCCCAAGTATGTAAACCAATGTCAAAATCAACGGTAGCCAAAGCCATAGCAACCATTGCCACGGCTCAAAGCTGAAAATGATGATGGTATACACGGAAAATGCAACTCCTTCGAGATTAACTGACTTTCGATTTGGGGAAAAACAACGAAATCTCCCCAAAAATTACTGATTATGTGGTGGTTTATCAAGTCCACGCATTAGGAGATCATCCTGGTAAACCCTGCCAGAAAGGCGCATTTTCCAATACCTCATAGAAAAGGTATTGATATGATGCTCCAAAATAGGAACAAGCCTTGGTCAAATTATCCCAAAGCGGTACTAAGGATGCTAACTGGGTGGAGATCATTTTCAAAGGAATCCGCAACCTTTAACTTAAAGCTACAGGAAAACTTTAACTGAACTAGCTTGTTATGGGTATTCTTATGTCACATCGTTTAAGTACGATTCAGCAAATATGAACCCACGGTCAGCACACGAGACGTCTTTCTACCAGGCCGCAAAGATGTGACGAATGGAGTGCCAATGCCACAATTTTCGTGAGTTAAACGATGCCTAGTTGGTAGTTTTGCTAATCGAGTCGGGAAGAGAGTATGGCATGATTTCTCTTTGTGAATATGAATCCCCTTGCTGCGTCGACGTTTTCCAGCCGGAATTTTTAAATCACAAGTGGCTTTACAACACTAGGTCGAATACCAACGTCAGAATACGATTTGGCCAACTCAAAATGAGGAACGTTAAATCCAACGGAACTCGCGCTCGTTACCAAACAGAAATACGAATAGGTCTGACACTGACGCACGTCTACAGTCCAAATCGGAAGCAGCCAATAGCTGTCATTTGATTGAACAACATGGTACGTTAATAACGCCGGCACAGTCTGTATATGCCCTACTTGTAGTATATCAAGGTTCTGTGTAGAAGCATGAGAATTCGGAACAGAAGAGGCAAACTCATCAAATCCTTTCCCCAAGAGGAATGCTGAACGACCTCATCAAACACGCAATAACATTTCGAATATCTGTTCAGCTCACACGATGCGTTGGGGCCAGTTTTTTGTTCGTCCTAATCATAACTTTCAAGGCTTCATTAGTTACAGTGCTAACATCCCTAAATTGATCAGAAACTGCCAGGTAGGTGGTATAAGGAAGTAACAATAATCGTAGTTACCGCTCAGAATGGTTGATACTGACAATGAAACAATCTTGACGTTGTTCCATAAATATATTTTAAGTCGGTCTGCAGATGGAAGGCACTGTCGAAGATTATGAAGTCGACCTCGTTCTGACGCTTCGAGATCGACTTACGTACTGGCAATAAACATTTAAAAGAGATCAAACGGCGGATAACAGCGACATTTTTTGATCAGCGCTTCCTTACCAACTGCACTAAGAAAGCTGTGTTCTTGTTGTTTAATTCCCTCCGAAAGCATTAACCAAAGAAGTTTTGAAACTGTCTACGCAACCTTTAAGTTCACGAGCAGAAAACTGAACGCAAAGTTATTTCGCTTTGTTCAGTTATATAACCGACTTAGAATATGCGACGTCAATGCCATATTCAAATAAGAGCTGAATCGGAAGCGCTGAATAGAAAATATTCCTCAGGATTAATTAGAGACTTTAATTCAACCTGAAACATCAGGGATGCGCCGATTTAGACACATTGATCGCCCACGTTGACACACATTTTGGAGGTAACACTGAATGTGAGTAATTCATATCAAAGTTAGGGGTGACCCAACTAAAAAAATCTGCCATTCGGCTAGACTTAAACCAACATGCCCTTAAACAAAAGGCGCTCTGCTAGGCGTGGCTTCACAACTTAGCAGACAGAGCGGCCACCACGAAAGAGCACACTGCTCCTGCCATCTGTTTAAATCCAACAGAAGCCCATATTCCTTAACAGTGGGATTCTAAGTTAAAGAACCTTAAATGCTACCTACCAGGAACATATTACCGCTGCAATCAACCGTGAGTGTTGCTCAACATATCAACCAAATCCACTACTACTTACCTGCTAACACATTACACTTGACCGGCTCGAAAAGAAGCACCAAGTTAGAGGTTAGCTATGCTGGTAAACCTTGTCAGCGGTGCATACCCTCGTCTTGATAATAGGTTAAACTCCGGCTTTCGTGTTTTTGAAATGAATGTGCTGACCACCACTCGTACCGTAGGACGAAACCACCACAGACCAAACGCCAGATCATAAACGTATGTTTGTCACTACGTCAATTTCAAATTGGAATTTCAAGCCATGTTGATTCAACAACCAGTTTGTTTCAATTTCCTCTTCCGCAGTGTGTAGGATAGTTCATTCCAGTTTTAAAAAACATGGCTTCTCACTTAGCTGACTTAGTGTTTATTCTGATTAACTCTCAGATAAAAAAAAATCAGGTTGGAGCAGTCAACAAAATTCAAACGGAGCAGCTATAAAAACACATAACTTGTCATCTTGTTTGGCTACGTATTTACGTAGGTGCATTCCCTTTTCAACAGGCTGGCCGTTGCCCGTCGTACATATGGCTGAACGAGAAATGATGACTGGACGAATGACCGGTACTCGTCAAAGGTCAGCAAGAAGCAAACGGCAGCAACAAGCTGCTTCATTCATTCTGTGCGGGTGGATACTCCACAGGTGCATTTTAGCGAAATTGCAACAGGTCTGGGTAGAGGGTGAAAGAGCACTTTGCTCGCAGGAATTTCGTTCGAACACCCTACTTCACTGGTTTGATTGTGGGTGAACGGCTGACCATTACAGTTCTGTCACTGAATAGAACATCCATTAAATAATTACGTGCAGGAAACAATTATCATAAATAATCTCTGTGACCTCCTTGAGTTCTACCTAACGGTAAGCAGACAGTCGAATTTTTTTATGTTTGGGATTTCGACATCTTCTAAAACGTCCTATTACAAATGGAACTTGAAGAAGTCTACCAAATAAGAGGCAAAGTGGAAGCTTTACTTACATGCAGCCCTCAAAGAAGACATTGCAGGTGAACTCCTCAGTCGAAAACTAAACAGCGCTTTGGAGAAAACGCCTGCCACAACACAGCTCAGCACTCCATCTCGAAATCGACGCGCGATAGCAAGTGTCCTCAGATTTCATTGCCTTGTTCACAACTTCCCTGTTTAGTTGAGTCCCACTGCTCTTGTGAAGCTAGCTTGAATTAAGGGCAAATCAATCGAAGGCATTGGTAACTTTATCCGCTCATAAGCTGTCGAAATTTACGGGCAATTTGTGGGTAATCAAACGTTTGACATGTTCACGGGCATACCTACTACTGTGCGCAGCTGAAGCTGTTGTCACACACATGTTGTAACCGGACTCGTTCGGAACCCCATCTTCTGTGTCCGGAGTGTGATCGATCAAACCTCAGTCCAATGTAAACAAACCTTAGTTGTTCCGCTTCCTCTTCTCATACGCCGAAACCGACCGGACGTTCACAAACTTGTATTCGTACATATTAGTCTCCTTACACTCTTCCCTCGCCTCAACTAACTTTAATCCTGAACCCAGTCAACTTCAACTCTCTGTGGACAGAGGCAGTTAACGCAAGTTAGAATGCTCCGATTTGGAAAAGATACCGCTCAAATCTGCAGCTCACTGCACTTTTACATGTGCGCCTACGGCGTACACGCCCACCCAGAATGATCAAAGCAAGCTGCTCGGTTGTTCTACTGATACGCAGTTCGGTAGATTTAATTCAAAAACCACTCAACTGTGATCAGTCTGAGCTGCGGCTGGATTCGAGTCAATGACAGGAACAAAATATCGCTTTTTACTCACCCGTACTAATAGATTGCGTGGACATCGTTAACTACTGTTCACTTATTCAGTTAAAATCTAACCCGATTCAGTACAGTTCCATCAAACCCACCATCGAAAACCAAAATTTGGTGGTCGATTGGAATGCGAAGAGGGGCTGAGGAAGCACGGAGTCACCAAGGGAAGTTTTGTAGAACACGATTGAAAACTCACGAAACTTATTCAATGATAACAGGCATTCATGCATGATGATGATTTAGCTCATGAGCTGCTAACTGACCAACTAGGAGAGGTATGTTAGCTATTCCAGATAACATTACCAATGGTTTTAAAGACGATAAGGGGCGGGTCGATCAATACGGCTCTGCGTGAGAATCTTATTCATCTTACAAAAACATCCGTATCAGGGCAAGTTCACCTCGAATCAGTTACTCATTTGTTGTCCAACTAAATACGGCACTCAACAAAAGAGGGAGGCGACAGTCGTGGTCATTTTGTGTGAAAGTCAATCAATCAATCACAGAATAAACGGCACTCAAAGGTTATCTAGGTGATCGACACCCAGAAGCATGGCACGTATGTAAAAGTGCAAAATCGTGCCATTTTTTACGTCAGGTTCGAGTCGACAACCAAAAATACCAACTGATTCTTGTCGTCTGCTTCGCCCAAGAGTATGTTGCATCTGTGATCTGTGTGAGAACCATTTCATTCTCATCTTACTGAGAGCCACTCCGGCGACTATCTGCTTAGCAGCATGACCTTCTCCCATTTCCGCCACACGTTAAACGCTCCCACAAGTCTCGATGCCATCCTATTTGATGTCCGCCGTTGTTCGGAATAGTACTTCGTGTGCAGGTACTAGCGAGTGATCAACTTAAAACTGTAGGATTGAGTTTGCCGAGACTCGAAACTGTTGTTCTAATGACTTAGGAGTGTTTTATCGACTTTCTAATTTTTAAAATGTCAGAACACTCCATTTATCAACACCCTCTTTTCACCATTAATTCAGACAAATCCGATCCCGAAATCCTGCAAAAAAGAGATCCCACCCTACACGAGGCCGGATGTGAAGTTTGCGAACATCACAGTCACTAGGTCGGACTTCCAGCCATACCCGATCCATGAGATTTTGGCATCCAAACCACAGGTACGAGTTGTTTGATCAGCAAGTATATAAAGATTATTCAAACAAATTCAAATTTAGAATTTATTTCATATGCGCGCTTTGTAGAATGTTTCTAAATGTGACGCCTTTCGTTACAAGGTAACATAGCAGTCGCTCCACGAAGACACTGTTCATAGTGGACACGTCCATACAACAGGTATGTTTTCGATCCTCCAATTGCTCCTGCTTAATATAACCGCCAGTCACTTAAAACAGGTACTTGGTTCACACCTGTACAGTGGACATCTCTCACTTTGTCGCTAACCCCGAATAGCATGCAGAACACAAGCCACATTGTAAGCTGGCGCGATATTACATGTGGATTCCACATGCCTTATTCGTGTGATGCAAGTAGCCATCGACCCGTCTTTGTCGTGACTGCATAAACTAGAACCTTCATACGCACATTCATGCATGGATTTGTGGCTTCCACACTGACCTACTGTTCATATTCAGAAATGCTGTCGATTTAAACCAATCTCCACAAGTTGAGTCGTACGTGAGGCCGTTAGTTTTCGCGCTGTAACAGAAGTCATCTATCATCTTTAGAATGTTTATTAACAAACAGGGCTACTAAACTCCGGAGCAAACGATCAATTAAAAAGTGAGAAATCAATGAGGCCAGCTGCACAACAGTCCAAAATTAAACATGGTCCACGCGAAAAGGATATGATAAAAGACTCTCGGCGCAACAGGTAACACAGGTAAAAGCGAACTACAAGGGTTCCGCGACAAGCTGATACTGCCAAGGTCGAGCATGTGTTCAAATATTCATCATTAGCATGTTGCTAAACGGCCGCTGGCTGTCATCATACATTCCGGCATTCGATCATCAACTTGAGACTATGTTTATGCAACCGCTTGCTCAATACTTTTCGGAAATATAAAACAAATAAAACATATCACTTGTGGGATTTGAGCACAGTATTCCAATTACTCCTGTCCGAGTTTAGAAAGCTTCATAGCAAATAGCCTGTGTACATCGTGATATAACGCAAAATAGTGGGTATCTTGTAATATGGAAGCTAAAACTCGAAAATAATGGCATTTCATGTTAAATCTACTAGGATTCAAATCATATGAAAATCTGTACGGAATGTTTGCTAATGTGACATTCAACCTTCCGATTTTCTGCTTCAGTTGTCCAACAAATTAACAGAAACCAAAGAATCCAATCGTCCAGCGAAACTCAGTCAAGAAGAGGCCAAACAACTCAAAACATATTTAAAAAATCTTCAAAACATTAAGAACATTACCCTACCAAAGGTTTAGTCAAATTTTTTGTGAAATTTAGACACAAATTTATTCACAAATTCAATAAACAGATCACTTATTTGTGATGATGCCTGGACTGTACATGAGGACAATTACAGTGACCGAAAAACTGACTCGTTGAACAAGAGTAGGACGTTTTTACAGGATTGAGACAGCCATGTTTCCAAACCTTTTATTACACACAGGTCATTTGTGACCCAAGTGCGCAGTGCCACCTCACCAGCTTGCGACATTGTCAGGTATGTCAATGAAAATAGGAAATATAGGCAATGCGTTAGCTAGGGTTAATCGTTTATGGCATGGAAAAAGGGCGACGGTCGATTTGAAGGGAGTAGTGTTACGTATACATGCGCTCAGTCTTGTCCTACTCATCACAAACATCGTTTATCCATGCGGAATATGCGTACAACCTGTGTAATCGAACCGTTGCTTTCGTCAGTTAGCCTATGTCAAATGAGCTAATCGACGTGTCTAGATGTTAATTCGACGGACGACCGCGCGAATGAAAACAGAGCCCACGATGACCCGATGGAGTGTCCCGTATATCCGCGGAGCTCCCGCCACCAGGCGAGCTATGAAGGTTTTCGACGCCCCCTGGTTAGATGTCACCTAACAGATCAGGAGTCGGCAGCCATCCACAGCGCCCATAATAAACGTTTTCAGACATGACAACGTCGCAGTTGACAACAAGATAACATCCGCAAATGTGCTCACTCTTCTTTTCTATGAATCCCCATTGTTTGCCTAGGTCATTTTTTCTCCACCAATCCTAATGTCGTAGATTAACGTCAGGATCAACGACAACTCGTGTTGCAGTGTACGACATAAAGCTGAAAATGCATGCGGCAACCGATATTGAGGTCGCTAAGTGCCACTCTTGGAAGCAGGCACTTCCGAAAAAAATGTTTTGACCGTGGTGATGCACTTTTCAACAGGTAGCGCCAAGCATGAGGTCAACCCTAATAACTTTAGTGCAAAGGTGAGCAATCTAACACGTCCAAAATCAACCACATGAGTTCACAGCTACGATGAGTAGATTGAGTCACTAACTCAGTGATCTACTACGAACAAACATTACGTTGACCGGGAAGTAGAAGATGTTCAAGATCGAAATACACTATTTGCAAGCGCTATTACATTCAAGATCCACGGTGAGAAGATGGATACCATGCGCCATTCACACGGACTGCGTGAAAAGTACACAAGTGCATTACAAACCTGATACTGAAAGCAATGACCGACATCCATGGTGATTACTTTAGACATACCCCAACCTATCCGTTCCGAGATTGGTACACAGTCGCTGATATGATCGGTACTTGCGTTCAAATACGAAGCATCATTTTTTGTCATTGACGATGCACACTACTGAATAAAGATTAATGCACATTATTATTTCCAGTTCCCTGTCATGCAATGGTCCACGCTGCCGTCGGTCTTGACAACGATCCACGAAGTTCCAGGATAATAAATAAGTACGTGTGTATAACAAAGAAAAAGAACAGAAACAAACAGGTTAAATCAAGCAAATTCCACGGAAAGTCAACGAGTTTGTGGATACAAATCCGCCAATAACTGTGACACTGCCACGTCACAGTGATTCGAACCAGGAGTGTGGATAGTCGCGAACTCCGCAACAAAACAAACGATACTTGTCAACTTTGCGCAGCGGGGCGGTCAGGGCTTTCATAGCCTATGACCACGCCACCGCCTTGTGGTTAAATCAACCCATCAGCAGCCATACTGAATACTGCGCGGTGCAGCAGACAATTCATTGGCATACGGAGTACGTGACCTAATCAGCGAAGACTATATCTTCACTATCTCAGTTGTTGAATGTGAGCGTACACATTCCCCGATTGCGTGCCGACGGACTGTAGTCAGCCCATTTGACAAAGTGTAGCTGGCAAAGACAATGGTGATCGTACACTACGAATATAGATGCATCTCTCGCACAAATGGGTCAAGTCCCCGATCCACAGAACAAAAGTGAGTGCACACGGATTGTAAATTCTATCTTCAGTTGGCAACTGAACGTCTGCGACGCCACAAGTAACGGAGGTTGGTAAGTACATTACGCGCTTTCGCTGTCATTGGGGACACCCGGTCAGCAACATTACAAGCTAACGAGATGATATTGCCCAAGTAGATGAAGCGATCGACAGTGTTCGGCTGTCTGGCAGCAACACTACACTTCGAAGGTGCGAACGGCTACCATACACACCAGCCATGAACACCGAACGTAATATCCAACCGCTTGACCTCTGGAGTAAGACTACCGAGTTGTGTTCACACCACCGGCAAGCACAACAATGTCTCAGAAGATCAAAAAGGACATCGTAAAGGGTGATTTTAATACCTGAAATACTGTCTGTGGATATAACAAGCGAACGTTTTTTTAGTCTATGTTTTAGACTGAAGTGCTAAATCTGAGGGCACACAGATGACCACTTACTGGGACCCAACTAAGCAGCCTTAGAGCTCAGTGCACTCCGCAGTCCAACTTGAAAGTGGGGCTGGAATTTGTCGTCATCAAAAACCTTGAGGAAGAACAGTTTATAGAGCATTGTCCGGAGGTAAAGTAAAGTGAGGGACAATGCTGGGGTTGAAAAGATGCGTCTCGAAGACACAGCACACATTCAGTTTCAGACTCGCAAAAACACTCATCAGAGGGGTTTGCCGAGCAATTAGTCTGAGACTAGAGATATTAAAGGTGTCAATGTCTATCATTTGTCTTGCCTTGGAGAGAACTTACGAATAGGACAGAAGATTGACAGAAGACTGACTTGTCAGGGCGATGATAACTTCTGATACTTTCCGGTCGTTTGTGCCGAAAATAGGGAGTGACTCGGACCCCCAGCCTGAGTTTCCCACTCGAAGTCTGATCTGTGAGGCAGCAGAAGGTAGGGTTTTGGTGGGGGAGTGTTACCTGGGACCAATAACTTAACAGTCAGACTCACTTGGCGGCAAGATACTTGCCTAGCCCGAAGGCGAAGTTAACTCATAGACAACAGTCCTGATCTGAGAGCTATTTTCATACTTATCGTGTTGTATTCGATCTGGAGATGACACAATGAAAACGAGGTTGTTCGCCACGTCGACCTCCGGGTATATTTGAACGGTCACAAACAATACCCTCACCTGCAGGTTAGTCGTGCTGATTATTCACAACTAAATGGAGTCTGTAGATCAGTGCAGATGGTGAGAGAAATAACAAACTCAGCTTGCCTCAAATACATATATCACTGTAACTTCTACAAGGTAAGGTGGCACAGGCAGTACCCAATCTTGATGACCGACAACCACAAAACCTTTCATGTGCTTCGGGAGAACTTTGGCCATTAAACACTATCTATGCCATCTTACTTTAAGAGTTAATTCACTCGTTATATCACAAACATCACGATTTTACTTCAACAATATCAATTTTGAGATGTTATCTCTTCTACATTTAGCTGAAACGTGGTATCCGACACCTTATTGTGATTTTCAAAAGCGTCCATCCTAATGCTAACTACAGAAATTGCGCTGGGAATAGTTTCAACGTTCCGGCTCAGGTAGTTCGGATCGGTTTTACGTATGCGTACTCAGTGCCTGGTAGAATGCCGGCATAGTTAGGGGAAGTTTAGGGCCAATTACGTCTGTGATTGCATGCCTACGGAAGTGTGCTATTTTGGTGATCCCGTTCAAGAGGGTTTGGAGTTGAAGATGTAACTAGAGGGTTCGCGGATGCCTCCTGCATGGAGTATACCACTACCTGTCGGTCTTGTCTATCATGGTTGAGGTCCGTTGTAATGTGAAAAAGGCTTACACCAACTATCATGTATTTAGACAGCCATTGGGGGTTGCGATTACTTTTCTTTCATTCTCCTTCCTCTC
>LUCH01003484.1:15919-34100 GCA_013368495.1 Paragonimus heterotremus
GAACAGACGTGAACGAAGTTTGTACTTGTGCGTGAAACCAACGT
Source organism: Paragonimus heterotremus (assembly GCA_013368495.1). Classification (NCBI taxonomy): domain Eukaryota; kingdom Metazoa; phylum Platyhelminthes; class Trematoda; order Plagiorchiida; family Troglotrematidae; genus Paragonimus; species Paragonimus heterotremus. The sequence continues at coordinate 15,964 of LUCH01003484.1, forward strand.
GGTTGGACACGGCAAGCTCAGACCCTAAAAACTAGGAGACTATTCGCAAACAAACGAAACGTACTTTTTTCGTAAACCCATGTAGATGTTTGAAGATAACACGCTAAGTGTTACTTGAGATGAAGGTAAAGAGCTATTGGTAACTGACTATCGATTAACAAAACCGGCAGTTGGTTTTCGCACGCTCAAACGCCTGACAGTTGTGTCCACGTTTCAATTATCAATATCCGTAATGTTCAATAGCACTGTAAACAATAAACCTGGATGTTGGATAACATCGTTTAAATAGCACATTTTCTAGACATGCACACTGTAAATTACGACTTCCGAATTTTTTGTGAGTCTGGAGACAATCTCTCAAAACTAGAACATTTTCAAGACTCCTGAAACATTGCACAAACCCTGTCGAGTGGACATTGCAAAAATTTACGAACTTCGGTAAGGACACCTGAACCAACAGATGCTGCAGTCCACAATTATGAACTGAGCAACTGACGATGTTATTGTGGAGTCACATCAAGCTCGACTGAGCAGTGCCAAACTAATGACACTCACATGGCTCTCCAACTAAAACATAAAACGTGATGTGACACACAACACCAAAAGAACCGAGTACAAGCCATCAGAAAGTCATTCAAGATAATTACCTGCACTTCAGCAATCAAGCCAGAGCTACCTGGAACCGTAAGTGTCGCATGTCCAATAAGACTTATCAATAGGCTAGGAAAACGAAAATCTTTCCAGACACGAGCCACGCCAATCGGAGTAGGCACAGGACATGCAGAACAGAGAGAAAGGGCCACACTGACTGGTGCATGCAGAGGAAGCGGAGGACGAAAGGAAGCGCTCTGTTGTAACTGTTGTTCGGGTAGTTCTTCCAATGCCAGTTGTGGTGAGATAGAAGCAAGTGCTAGGCTTAATGCAGCAATACCAGTCACATTAACATGTGATAATAGTGTGGAGGTCCGCATGGAACTGGTCGGACGACGGCGATGGTCTGGTGGCATGTTGGACCTAAACAAAGACTGAAGAAAATTAGAGGCCCGGCACATTGATGAGTTGCGGTGGAAACCAGGGGCTGATAAATAGCCCAAGAACTGCAACCAACGGTGAGTCTCAGCATCTGCGAGTTGCGCGCGCTGGGTTTCAGACGGATCTGGGGGGGAAGGTGGGGGAGGATAAAATGACAGACAAATTAATCTACTGATAAGACTAATCTGTGGAGCAACCAATACAAACATAAGTGGTTGGATGGATACTGTTCAGGTTGATGAGTTGGCTGATTATAATCGTCATAGTCGGAAATTAGAATGGTACCTACTGGTTTTTTTCATAACTAATCTTGAAGAACATGTAAACGAGAGATTCGTAACTATACACGTTTTAATGAGAAAGTGAATAAGCGGCGTTTGTTGCCAAGTACTTTATTATACCACAGTATACCATTATACCAATGGTGCAAAGGAAAGACAATTGAATTCAGGACGGAATCGAGTCTCTGTAACAGAGTATAACACGAGTTAACAGTGGGTTTGTTCAGTGCTTAGTGGGTGCGGATCTTTGATAAGTGTACAACCAAAGAGCGACTACTACCTTGTTCAAAATGGAAGAAACTGACAGGATTACTGCCCAGATGTAAGAAATTGAACACGACATGAACAAATTTGGAACGCAGTGATGAACTCCATGGAAATCGGTACAGTTATGTGGTGGCTGTGTGAGATATGGAAAAGGTAAAAGTGATCGATATAGGGATTATTGGAATCGCCTTGCAAGGGCGGTGTTTTCCCAAGAGGAAATTGGGTCGTCGTTCATCGAAGTGGTTGCAGTTATAGAGCAGAATCGTCGAAAAATGGGCAGTGTGCTAGGTTGGTATCACCTCTAAACAATTCACCTTGATCGTCCGACTACAGGGTGAGTGGACAAGAAGTTACCGATTCACAGCACGAAGGTTACTTGATTCAATCGCCACTCAAACTTAGCATACTCATCATCAAAGACAGTATTATACTAATGGCCCACACTGATGCTAAGCTGCCATCCAACTGTGAGGAAATAAGCAAGCCGTAGCTATGAAAAAAAAAACCGGAAGGAGAAAGGGGACTTAACCACTGAGAACAATTACGCCTATACTCAAACATTCAACATCAAGATTCCTACACTTTGCAAACGAACACATAAACTAGTCCTATATGACGATTAATCCAAATCACAAAGAACCGAACTAAAGAACTGTACAACATTTCATGACGCTCATCCTCAAACAAACATTTAATGACCCGTTTCGTTGTAATTTAGACGCAACAGGTAGCTTAAACGAAGTTGGAACCTACGAACCTACTATTTTTAGAAGCTGAGGCTCCTAACCACTGATCCTGTGAACATCATTTGTGAGAGAAGTACGCCGGTCACCGTGCAACTTGTTCACACTCCGTTGCTGTGTACAGACTCAGACTACCTCGTTAGTTAGACAACCTTGTTAGTTTTCCAGTGACAACAATCGCAAGAGAACAAACAGACAAAGGCAGAATATTTCATGGTGTATAACCTCAAACAGACAATTTGTGACCGAGTCTGTCACTGAGTGAGTGTATTAGATGGAAATAGCCTGAATAAGGTCTGGTCCGAAATACGAATTATTGATTTGAGAATCGACGTGAAAATGAGATTATTTTGTATGGGTTCATCAGCACAAAACTTTAAAACCGACCATGTGCGAGTGGTATATGTGGTACAGTGTATCGGTGAACAATATGCTGGACCCTCGAAGTTTTGTGGATGGAGCGTGGACAAAGAAGAGCAGAAATAGAGTCTAGAGAACCATTAATTAAAAATGTTATGCACAACATCCACCATCTTACGAACAGACAAAACCGAAACACAATTTCCAGCTATAAAACAAATACGCTGAAACAATTAGGAAATTTACCAATAAGTCTTTGTACGAAGTGTGCTGCTTTGTTGGAGGTTGTCCGGTCTGTACGTGGAGTAAAAAAATTTGACGAACGAAGCCAATCCTTGTTAGGGAGAATTATCGTATTTAGGTTGCCGAACTATTTCCAGAAAATATAAGCTAGCTGATCTGTTGATTTCAACTAATAACCAAGGCTAGACTCAAATGAGAGACATTCTGAATCTAGTGAATAATGGTTCCAGTCCTGAAGAGAGGAGGTGAAGAGTAAACTATCACAGCAACAGAAGATGAAACCAATCATCGCGTACACACATTTGAAAAGTTATATGAAAAAGGAAGAAGATATCATTCATTTGTCACCAGAGTTGGATGAAATATCATAACCCCAAAATCCGGTACGTTAATCGTATTAAAAAAAACATTAGAGTACTTGTGAGACATACCAACACCAAAGTTGATTGCTGGGATGACAGCAGTTGGAAAGCTGAAAACGGCCGCCGGTTGATAGCTTCGAAGCCACTGAATCAGAGCCACAGTTTCTGGTTGGAGTGAGGTCACTGACAAGTTGGCACGACGATCGTCCTCCCACCACCAGCGGCCACTTTCGTTCAGATCACTCTGAGTCAGTTCTGAAAATACATGCACAGAAAGAGGTTAACAAATGAGATTTCGGATATGACGCTTTTTCACAGTTCCACAGAAATTGGCAGTCAATATTGTATCATCACAACCGCCACAGTGTGCCACATGTTTACGTAACACGGAAAAGCAAACGTAACTATACAGGGTTGAGTGATCGTGCAATCATCTTATGGTAAGCAAAACAAGCTAGTTAATGGCTACAGGTTGTGTAGGTATGCGCACTCTAACAGCACGCTGTAGTTTATAAAATTTTACTGACGTTTATTTAACCTATCAAACCACAATTTGATAAGTCGATTAGCTCACTTGCGACGTTGTATCAAGAGCGACAAAGTAACAGGAACTGAAACGGCTACTCGCATCTCCAAGGTTGGGGTATCTTTTACCAATCACCTCGGGAGACGGACAGTATCTATCTGAAGCTCCTTATACTCAGGTACAACATGATTACTAGAGTAGCCATAGTTGTTGGCTGTAAAATGGAGCCACTCAAGAGAGAGAACGAAAGCCGATTTCAAATAATCGATCATCGATTGCCGCGTTTAGTCATGCATATCAGATGGTATTGTAACGTGCGATCGAAACCAGCAACCGCGCACAGCTTGAACTTGAATTGCGTAACAGAGCGTGCTACTGTGTTGTCGTCTCCGTTTTAGTTATCGTTTGTAAGTCGTGTGCATGGTTTACTGGGCCTTTGGCTCATGCTTATATCTTGTTGTTGCCTTCTACAGGATTGATGCTGGAACCCCTAATTCGGAAGAACGCTATCCCCCGGTGTCTCCAAGTTGCCCTAAAGTTGGTCTGCAGGTGTAACGGACAATCAGAGTAGGGACGGCCGGCTTGCATGTTACAGTGTCAACGCATCCGTGTCTCATCCTGATGGATCCGTGGTTACTACAGTCCGCGGTCTGACACCTCAGCAGAAGTTGTTATGGATTGGATTCGTCTGAGTAAACTTTGTTACCAGCTGACAAGTCGCGGCAGAGAAGAAAACAAGTGATGAGGCATGAGAATAAAGACCGCAAAAAGGCTGTTTCATCCATGCCATCCTGCTCCTACGTCTAACTTCTTCATTTACAAACCGTGTCTGATTTTTTAAGTTCGCACAGTTATCAATCAATAATGTATTGGCTACGATTATCATGAGGGTCCAGGACAGCACCAGAACACCGCAAATGAGCAGGCTAGTCATGGATAATCCCATTCATTTAATCCAAACTCCAAACATAGTGCATTATTCGAAAATATTTGTCGTGCCAGTTATGAAACATAGTTCTAGCGAAAAATTACCGGATGTAGAAATATTCGATCAGATGAAACAGTTCAGTGAGATCCTGTTAGAATAGAATAAATCCTATCATAATTTGGAAGGAGCTAGGACGCGCTCGGTATATTAGCAACTGTGTTTTGATAATATGCTCCTAGGTATGAACAGTATAACCTAGCTTTTCCGCAGTTTCATCCAACAAATGACCAATATGGCATCTTGAGTGAATGATAAACGTTCCGGTATATGATACTCAAATTTAGTCGCGTCAGCCTGTGTACGTGGCACGATGTTTGCAGCTAAGTAACATAGCTGGATACGGAAGCCCTTTATTTAAAAATAAAACACAAATCATTAAACCTACACAAACACAGTCCTTCCTCGTCTGACAGTCACTCTGTTTTTCGAAAGCTACTATATACAAGGATGACGCCATAAAAGGGAAATGCACATAAAATGGCCTGATATGATCAATTCACGGGATACTTACTATTTCCGTCACTTATTGATTAAAAGGTAGATTTTGTTGCTTTCTTTTGCTACATCTTGTACACAGTACAATTAGTTGAGTTTGTTAGGTTCGATTGAAAAAGAAAACACCATCTTTTGAGAGGTGCGCTAGTGTGAACGAAGCGGGTGATGACGCTTTTGGGGAGAAAATATATAAGGAACCCTGCTGTCTCTTTGGTTTCACTTGTGGGTGGTTGAGCACTAAAAAGCGACCGATGACTACGACTCATCCCCAGCAGTTAGTAAATGCATAGATCATTCGTTGATGAAACGTTACTTATTTTCAATCTGAGTATCTACTTCAAGGAACGCAGTTTGAGTCATGTTCGACGTATCTAGTACACTGGCAAATGTTCGAATGACCTCAAGGAACTCATATGAGATAGTATTCAAGGAAAGTGTCAAAAGGTCGAAACAATAAATACCACTACTCTATGAGGTTTAGTGATGTTGTACAGACCAAACCAGTATACCGACAGCCATGTCATGTCGGTCAAATGTCATCATTATCATCGTCATAACAACCATGAGCCTGACCAAAAGGTACTGTGGCTCGGGCCGCCGCTCACCTCAACAATGACGGGGAATACCCTAGAAGAAAACGTTATTAAGAAGGTTGAACATTATTAAAAGAAGACTAAGCGGAAGAACTAGAAATGGTATGGATACAGGTACGCCATTGACTGCGACACATTGCCATCTCGGATAGCGTCTCTAACCAACGGTTTGAGTGACCACGAGGACCCCATCCAGGCAGGCGACACCAACCCACTTTGCTCAATGGAGCAGTCAAGGTCTTCATATTTCGTGACCACGTTGTTGGTTGACCACCATATGGTTCCACCCAACTGTTAGTGGCCTCAGCATACAATGTCCGGTACGGTAAACAATCAGATGGCATACAGCTTAAGTGACTTAACCATCGCAAGCTGTGTACTGATTAGTTGACCAACTGATCGCGCCGATTGTCTATCAGTTGTGTGAATTAGGGGAGGAAATATACGAAAGCTAGAAAATTGATCAACATGCCTGTCGGGGAAGGTGATGGTAACATTGGAGGCAGGACTATGTGCGTGCACTTGCATGTGTAACGGTAGAACGCAGGACCATTTTTGCACAGGTGACCAATAGTGAAAGTGATAACATAAAGAAGGAATTAATGGCACAAAAATCGGTTCTCATTACCATGATGATGAAAACTGGGAGTGAAGGTTAAGCGAGGGAGGACTGAACAACCATCTTAACATGTCTCGACAATTTAGAGTCAAATCATGTAGCTCATTAACCCTCTTGTTTAATGCACGGCGATCTTAAATAATAAACAGGCCGACCATTAATCTATCCACCTAAGATTGGACAAGAATATACAAGCTAGTTAGAATTTAAATCTGCGTCTATAGCAACCACAAGATTACACCGAATTAAGGAAACATCACTTTCATTTTACACTGTTAACAAAAAATTCTTTTATCTTAAGCCCCCCCTAATGGCATTATACTGTACACCGGAATTATTTTACAGCTAATTCAATCAAGTTAGAAGAAATTAGGCGATAAAATCAAAAGGTAATGGAATGGTAACAAGATGTCATATCTGTGCAAGCGATATTGTTCATCTGTATAAGATGGCATGCTGTAACCATCGTATCCCCGTTCCTCTTGTTCCCAAGCAAGCTACAGGAATAGAAATTATCCAGCGGTTTCATTGAATAAATAACTGTCACAATTTAATTAGCTGGCCCACAACAGATAAACAATTGCACTGAAAAATATGGCAACTTGCTCACACAGGCGATGATCAATAGGCCAATCGACCAGAACTAAACAATATCCAATCAGAAGATGTTACAGGCAAATGGGAAATCGATCAGTGCTAGTCAAGCGGAAGAACTAACAGCTGTCGTCATTAAAACAACTTAATTAGTCAGAACAAGACCGTGTAACGCGACCACTGACCAGGCGATAGGAACAAAATATTGTTGCGGCCCAGTGGCAGGCGACTACTGTGGAAGCGGTGTTGTTTGTCTATACACAGGGCGTTGTTTGTCCGGTAAATTAAGACCATTTGGTGCTGATTAGCTGTTTGGTGTTCTCGATTTTTCAGGTGACACCATCCTAATATAGAAATGTTCAATGTGTTATGGTCAAATGCACAGTATTTCTGCCCTTCTTATGGATAACTTGTAAAACGGTTATCGATCTTGTAACTTCTCGAAATAAACCGTTCTCTGAATAGACGATAAATCGATCAAACCGTTTGGTTCACTGATACGCACACCATAATGCTATTCGCTGTTCATTAATATAAGTTCTGGTAATGGCTGACACACACGATGAGAAGGACATCGACGATCACAATGATGGTACGCCGTTTGTAAACCACTACCTCGAACGATCTGAATTGGGAACGCTGGTAGTGTCTGGCCCACATATAAATAAAGGGCAGGAGATCCGGTCAGTTCGATTGCTTTCAGTGTGAAGGTTTAGGCTATTCTGATAGTAATTATTCCCACGTGACCCACAGCATTCCTAATCGTTTAAGAGCACCCAATATCCAAAGACCATCGGATAAGATCAACTGCAGACTTTTAAGCCATGAGGAGCAAAATTCCTGCGGCGCAAGGCATGAGCTTATTCTGGCATATTCGTTTGCATCCTCAACTCGTTTGTTTGCAAGGTGTAGGCGCCTTAATGTTGTATGCTTGAATGTAGACGTACCTATTTTTAGTGACTAGGTCCCCTCCCCTTTCCCTTTCTTTTCTTCTCTCTTTCTATACAGGGTTTACTTTTTATTCTTCTTCAGGGTTGTGTGGCAGTTAAGCATCAGTGTGAACCACTGATGTATTGCTGTCTATGATGATGGATGATGATGATCCTCAACTCTTGTAGGATAGTTCAGCAAAGGATAAATGCCTATTTTCCTTCCCATCCGTGTAAATTACAATACGCTGAACAGAAAACACGGGGAAAGACTTACGTATAAGCTCCTGCCACAAGTCCACAGATGCGTAGTTGAAAACGCCGTTGTGTGTGGGGTCATTGCCAGTGGTGATCGCATGTTCGGCACTTGTGAGAGGGAACAGAAAACGGGAACGATACGGGAATTAATGGAAGACAGTACGTTCCGAACCGAGAACAAACGCATCAGGTATAATTGCAGAAAATCGGGAAAAAAAGCCATGTCCTTTTCCATGTCACGTCCGAGTCCGCTGACCAATGCCAGTTGACCCTGACCAACATTTGTCCCCGAGCAAACAGTGTATATGTATCGTTTGTGCCGGCTGGGCGCTGAAAGCTAGCCTGTAAACTCTTTTGTCCAAAAGTATGTCTTCAGGGTACAATCATCATTTTATTTGAATGGTGCTCAGATCTATAGATCGCCACAAGAGGAGAGAAATTCCGTCTTGATTATGCGAATCAATAATTCCGTTAGCAAGACACAGCAACATAAATTCGATTAGTATACTGCACAGCGTTGATACCAATTGTCAGGTCTATGTGGTATCAAGTATAAATCGGGTCAATGTGAGTCAAACATTCCGGAGAATTCACCGTATTGCTCTAGGTTCAGTCAAAACAATCAGATATAGCCCTGTCTTTAGAAAGTTCAAGAAAACACGAACTACTGTAAAGCCAGTGGCCTACTGAAACTATTCATGACAGCAACAATGACGGAAAATCGAACAGTACCACTGACCTGTCATCACAGTATTCCGAACGCGGATCTACGAAAGCATTCATGAAGGCTTCGGGTGAAGATGGACGTTTCCAAGCGTGAAACAGTCCGTCTGGATTGGGGATTGGTACGATAGCCAGCTCGACAGATGAAAGCATTGTATTCACAGTGCTATAGGTATCACGAGTATCACATAGCCAATCGATAAAATGAACCAGCAGTTGTGGAGTGAGTTGATCGTGCCCGTGAAGATTGCCCAGAAGCACAGTCTTAGCAGATACGGGTTTTCGAGGAGCGGTTTCATTTGAGAACAGCTTCGCAGAAAGGAGCAGGTCATTCTCATTCATCGATGATGTTGGAGAAGTATCATTTGACTGCAACTTGGTAATCTCTCGACCCATCGTGAAAACGTAAATCGGTTTACCCTACAGTTCAGCAAGTAAGAGCATCACTAAGATATGGAAAAAGAGCCTGATAGAAAAAGAAACCATAAGACTGAAAGCACAGTGTTCAAACAAAAATATTCTACCCTATTTTTATTTGGTCATTGAAGAGGAAAGTGATAAGTGGATATTGGAAAACTAAGGGATAACGTATGATGGGAGTAGGATATAGATAACTACACTGTTCGTCGGTACAATCGAGCAAGTGTAATATGCTGATAAGTGTGTAAATCTCGCCATACAGTCCTTTACGACCTGGAGAAATCTCATGAATATCAGCTAATCGGTTGCCGTTTTATGAACTTGTCGGGTGGTTTGGATTAGACTGAAAAACAGTAGTCAGATTGATCCACAAGTGTGGAATGGAATCTGAGGAAAAAGACTCAAAAGTTACGATACGATTCCGTGCGAGGTTATGAGAAATTTCAAAGAAGATGCTCACCTTTGAAAAGATAAGCTAACAAAAATGCCGCTATATCGAAGTCACTGGAAATTCTTATACACTATACGATTTTCTGTGTCGAAAGGAAGTGTTACATTTCAATTATATACGTCCCGCTTAAAATGCGCCAAGGGTGTCCTGGGTTTCATGTGCCACATGCAATTGATTGGTAGGTATCAGCCCAAAATACTCACACGATGTGAGCGTCACGAACTCCAATGCAAGAGGGTGTAAGTTATTTCAAGTTCGAGTTAGTCAGTCCAAGCGCCTTCTTTGGAGGCCATTTCGTGTCGACCGGATGGACCGTCCAAAAGATTGACCGTACGCAAAACAGTGACGAAACTGACTAAGTGTCAACTGACATGTCGCGTAACAAAAAAGATAAGAACTAATGAAGCACACCGCTAAAACCTACCAACCGCGACAGTCCAATGGAGTCAAGGTGGCCACATTGAGAACGGTTCATGCCAGAGTCAGCGTGTTTGTGTAACACTGCTAATAGGTCATCAGGAGTCAGGAACTGGATCTGAGCCAACAGCCGTGGTAATCGAATGCGTGTTCGACCATTGTTGTGATCCGGGCGGGTTGAAATCGCTACCACCATTTCTTCATACGAATCACCTAAAGGTGTCTTTTCTGGACCTGCGGCTGAAAATGCGAGAAATGTGCCTGATCGAAAATAAAAAAGAAACACGGGTTCAATCAATCGGAAACAATCGCAGAAGAGTCGAATGCTATCACATGAGAAGGAATAACAGCACTAAAGCGCTCGGATAGTGATCAACAGACAGAAGGTTTTGAAGCGATCAATAAAACTCAAAACAAAGATAGCAGGAGACAATGTGACCACATCTAAGTCACTAAGCCTTAAGCGTCTGTGTACTGCAACCGCTTCTAGAGCTGTTAACAAACATAAAAATGAGACTTTTATGAGACTGCACTACACAGTGGAGCGAGAATGGTTGATATGGGCATGCACCACGAATATTAGTAAATTAGTCAGTCTATTCAAACGAAACCACTGCTGATCATAAAAAAAAGATGTAAGGTGTGCAATGGGTGCAATGTTATCAGTAGATCCGTCACGGTAGATCACTTATAGTGGGACCCCAATGCCCCATAGTCCGCAAGTAAAGGGTGGTTAGTCCGATTCGATGAGCTGCTTGACAGTGTTGTCTAAGAAGTGAGTACAGATAGAAAGCCCAGGTAAAGAAAGCAGTAAAAATAAACCAAATTCGGATACAGTTTAACCGTCATTGTCACTGGTTGTTGGCTAAGTTGAATGTTTGTCTAAACGGAACGGCCTTATCAATTAAGTTTCAAGTGAATGTTTTGCACCTCCCTTTCACTTGTATCTCCAGGATTGTGCAGTAGTCAAGCAACAGTATCAATCGTTAATGTATTGTTACTGATGATAATACTGACCGGAGGACGAAAGCCAGTCATGATGTCTTTTAGTCTCAGCTACTGTGAACGGTGTTCGAAAACACAGACACGCACTCATGCTCGCTTTGTTTGAATTGTTTAACCTAATCAAAGGTCGAAGAAAAACGAGGAATGAAAAAGGAGATAATAAAAATGGATTTAAAAAATGGACGACCACGCTTGTTATTATGAACTGGTAAGAAACAAGTATACCTCGACAAAGGGTGCGATGAAATCAGGACGAGAAACTAAACATCCGAGAGCAGAAATGCCAGTTAGACCATACATTAACGTCTTTCGATCGGTGAATCAGATCCGTTCCGTTTAAACACCGTATCATCATACCAATGATACCTAAGTGTACCTAGCTGAGATCACCTGGGGTAGACACATCAGAATTGAGTTTGAACTAAGAGCATTAAATGTTAGAAGTGGGTTCAAGTATGAATGCTGCCCAAACCCTTTATAATGTGGTAGCACAAAAACAAACATGCTCGAACAGCCATTCGCATAAAACGAACATAAAATCATACCTGCGGGCAAAAGAGCACTAAAAAGCCCTGTATCCCCATCCACTGGCACCGATAACCACCGAGTCACGTTCGAGATGTCTGATCGATCCAGATCAAATACTCGATCCATCATCGACGGAATAAATCGGGCAGCCTGCATGTGCAGCTGAGCTGTCGGAACAGGCACCCAGTCGTGGCCGAACCAACGAGGATGCTGGGTAGCGGTCAGGTTTAGAGTCAATGAACTCGACTCAACCAGCAATTGGCCGCGAAATGAAACTGAAACGCATGAACGTTGAATTTGCACAGCCAGAAAGAAAATGGTTCAGTCACATAAATGACGTGACAAGCAACCACATTGCATGTCAAATATCAAGTTTCGTATATAACATATTCTCGCACAGACTCTGCGTCATAACGAAGCAGATCTGCGACATCAATAGACATGGACAACGAACAACGTGCAAACGGGAATGTCATTTTACTTAACGAATGAACATATGGACCAATGTCCGTCACATTTAAACAAACTAAAGCATCAAGTCGATGTAACTGAAAAACAGACAGTGGATACAAAATGGCAGGTACGGCCGGTGGCCAGTGGGAATACACTGGGAAAGTAACTAAGAATGTAGTAAAGTTCGTTGACTCCCGCGTAAGTGTCAGTCGAGTGAGACATACTGCAGTCAGTATGTACCTGAGGAGATGCAGCGAAATGTGCTCCAGAGAAGAAATATGTTAATATGGAACCAAATGCGCAGGTTAGTATTAAACCTCCTCCAAGAAGTCTGTAGTTCACGCAGAATTAAGTTAATGTTACAAACCCTTTTGGAAAAGTAGTCACCGTGTGCCCAACGACTCTCTGGAAGGCCGTCATTGGACAGGTTACAAGTCTGCAGATTCATTTCCATGTGAGGGCGCACAATAGGGTTGCACACTGTGCAGAATACTTAGAGATGAACCCGTCCATAGATTCTAGAGTTTTTTAACCACTACTGTACTATCTACAGACAATCTGAAATTGTCTACTGCTACAGTCTTTATGTCCTGCTTGCATAAGAAGAAAGTACGGTATCGTCTTGAGAGAAATCAGTGTAATTTTGATCGCGAATGAACATGATTTCATACTTAGTCCAAGTTATCATGTAGCATATCGCTCTAGTCGTGAGAAATCCATAAAGTAAGCTCTCCGGTATCTTGGAGACCACTGATGGTAAAGCGATCTGTCGACAGTTCATCAACCTTTGAAGATAGGCGTGATTATGGACACCAACCAAGCCTTCGTAAAACCGTCGACTAATAATGAACAGTTGAAATGAACCGTCAATAATTCCACAAATTCAGTTGTTTTTTTCTCGTGATCTGTGATATTAAAAGTGGCTCAAGCTAATAATGTAACAGAAGCACTTCTAACTTGGATACATTACAACGAGAAAGCATGTATAGTATAGGCTGGCAAATGCCAGTCTATAACAGGATATAACGAAGAAACATCGCTTCATGATCTGAATGCAAACCTAACAGTCTCAACAAACGAGGAACTTACGATTCCTAATAGCCGTGAGAAGACTGTCCAGTCCCGTCAACGTTTGATGCCATAGCTCAGGCAAAGCCTGTGGAGGCATATAATAGACGGGATCAGTAATACACGCCAGCCGAATAGCTAAGGCAATTGGAGGTAATGGAAGAACCTGATTAGTCGGACCATGTTCGCCTGAAGAATGTTTAAGAATATCGACCAGTTCGTTGTGCAATTGGGTCCGGCGTAAATTATTCTTGTCTGGGTAGCAAAATAGGTGGTCAAAACAAATGAGTAATGGAAGTAGACAGCCGGATTGAAACAAGATGCAGAGGGTTACTCAGAAAGTGCACATTAAAAACACTACATAGGCATCCAACCATCCCTTACATGCAAATACCGGTAATAAGTTACACTATAGTTAGCTATTTTGTAAAAGTCTCAGTGGTCGTGTTACATGAGAACACAGATCACTTCACTTTGGCAGCAATTATTGTGGACCAGTGGCCATACTGATAAACACTGTCAATGTATAATCGCCATGGCTTTGAAATTACTGCCGAAAAAGAGATCGTATTTACCTAAAAGCAAGGCGAGAAGTTTGAAAAATCATTCAAATACAGTTTGTCTATAATAACTTGTCTATAACTACGGGGCGACAGTAGTCAACCATCGATTATGTTGATACTCAAACATCGGCTCTTTTCCATTCTTGTTCAGTTCTCGAATTTCTTTAAACTGGTAAATCCAATGTTATCAATGTTTCAGATGTAATGCTTCAATTATGGCTGTGAGCGTCAGTATCGACCACTGATGAACTGATATCGGTGATGAACACTTCGATAAAAGACTCGACTTAAATGTATGTAAAGAGTTTTCACCAGTATATGCTTCTGCAGTGTCTGTGATGTTTGCTCCACTATTCTATTAATTAACCTGAATTTAAAGATAATTTAGTCACCCAAATATCAACATTCACGGCACTTTAACCCGACCAGCTGCATTTGTCCAGAACCACCTGTTACGGACTGACCCCCCGCTGCGCAACCAGAGATGCTTGCGATGGTTAGACAATGTCATGCGAATAGGCTTTCACTTGTATTGTCCAATCAGACCAAACAATAAAGCGTTACATGGAGAGATCACAGAAAATATTAGTTTAACATCTCACGGGATAGATGGACGTTTACAACCAGTAACGTAAGTTCAATATCAGATGATCAACCTTTCAGTACCGTCGCAGGTAAACTGGACCTTGACATCATGTAATGGGTTACGTAGCTAGATAGTCAATTGCATCAAACTGGACGTCATGTTGATCACATCAATAGAATCACTAATGCCAGTCGGGCCAACAGACAGAGGTCTAACGAACTACAACTTTCAGCAAAAGATGTACTGAGCTGTCTGGATGATCAGCTCCCATCATAAAAGTGTACAGACAGATGTACTAGGCACTAGCACTCAGTGGATCGTGAACATCCCACTTTGCACTACAGTTTCGTGGACTTGATATTAGGGCCAAAAGTATGTGGCGAAGCCTTCCAAGTCAATCCCTTACATCTGCCCGAGTAACAAGTCAGTAACCAGCTGACAATAAAGCAATGTACATAACAAACAGGTACTCAGACTGTGTATGTAGACTAGTGGGAGTAAAACCATATCCCATTGTAAAATGCTGAAAACACAAGAAACATGGAAGTGATCGCATCCTTACCTGTTATCAGACCAGAGACTGCATGTGAACATGTCTCGTCGGACCGATTCAATATGTGAGCACCCATTGCATATTGGATGGCCAAATCGCCCATTAAGTCAGTCATGGAGACGCCTGCCACAGAACTCGAGGGCACATATATGGGTGATATAGGGAGAGATATATTTTTACCACGAACAACCCATTCATGATTCGGCCAATCACCTGTCTCCAGAGTGAGTAGTACATGCGGTTGAAATGTGTACACGAGCCTTCTAATAGCCGCCGTGAGCTACGTGAGACGGAAAAACAGGAATATTTAAAACAGACAAAACCAACTCAAACACATTGATACGAATAACCCTGCATCTCGTTAAGACAAGGGAACATGAAACGTTGTATTACGAAGATACCAACAGCAAATATGGACCCAAATAAACATGTTACGATGGCTGAAGAATTAGAGAATGCCAATGTGTTTGTTGGTCATCACCGGACATACCTGGTGCATAACGTCCCGCTTCTAACAAACTGAATTAAGCAACACGATTCGAAGCGTCTCACGAAATGTGAGAAACAAGAAGTGACAATTCTAAGGCATTGAGCTCTCCTTGTTCAGCTAATTGCAACAATAACAACAACACATTACTTGAAGGATATTAGCACTTCCGTTTTATCCTGTTGACCAATTGCTAAAAAGCAGTCTGAATCTCACTTGAAAATGAAAGGAGTGAAGAAGGCGGACCAAAAGGTCATGACCAGGATACACGAATGGCACAAAGTTCTGTTTTGTTTGCGCACATAACACTGTTGGTTTCCGTTTCGTCAACACGATTGTTTGCAAGGTGTAGGCGCCTTATTGTCGTATGTTTGAATGTAGACATAGTTATTCTTAGTGACTAGGTCCCCTCCCCTTTCTCTTTTTCTTCTTCTCTCTTCCTATACAGGGTTTGCTTTTTATTCTTCTTCATGGTTTATGTGGCAGTTAAGCATCAGTGTGAACCACTGATGTAGTGCTGTCCATGATGATGATGATCGTCAACACCATCTAACTGGCTGCAAACATTTGGATAGAATAGTCAAAAGACGTAATTTACGTATTTTTGTCTTCCGACTGTTCAATGCAAATGCCCCAAACGAAATCAATATTGTAAAATGGTTTGGTGTTGTGTAACGACGTAATGAAAGAGTCGGTCGGACCGACGATATGTCCCACTCGCCGTACTCCTTCTTCCGTTTGGTCAATGTTGTCACACGTATCGTTTTACATATTCAAGTTGGTTTCTTAAGGCGCGAAGAGGATAAAATCGAAATAAGTCAGAATACCGATTGTTAAAGCAAATTATAGTTGATTACAGTGATTGCACTGATTCAGCGTAGACAATTGTGAATCCGTCACCGTTAACCGAAGCTCGCGGCCCAATCGAATCAATTTACCCAGTGAAAGAAATAAACAACTGTAAGGTAGAATTGTGTCCCATTAGGGGGACACGACTGCGCTTGCGGTAACGGTTAAGTGCATTCATTCAACGAGCTACAAGCAAGCAAGTGCATAAAGACAAGATAGCGGGTACCCAATCAGGAAGGGTCACAGGATTTAATTTAAACAAACGTAAGAAAAAACAATACGTGTGTTGATTGCGCACACGCATAGTAGGACATAAAATCAACTAGGTGATTTTTTAAGATTGTCATGCTTCCAGCATTTATAGTCTTTCATAACTCTCCGAATCCCTAATGCTTTCCTAAACATGTTCTCAGAACTGAGGCCACCATTTGTTCCATGGGCCCATAAAGCACGGCTAATGTATGTGTAACATAATTCACACTAAAGTTGCTACAGGAACTCATCTAAGGCGTTTACGTGGTAAGTTAAATAGCGTAACAAAATAAAACAATCAGGTTTTACGAAACCGTATGACGAGTGCTGTTGTCTACCTTGGAGTAATCGATAGGCTGACTGGTTTCCTCTGATTCCCCATCTGCAGACTCTCGGGTTTCGCGTACACCTGTCGAATGAACACGAGCTTTTTGAACGTTCTTGTTAATTCCATCAGGATCCAGGTATGGAAGAATTATGACTTGATTTGACAGAAGGTGGCTCATAGTTCGATCGAACAAACGAAGACCTAGATTACGAAGACAATACCACAAACAACAGTGAGATCAACCGGATTTACAGACAGTTATAACAAATATGGTATCACATTACGAAACTCAATAGTAGCAAAGGTTGTCGTAGATCAGTCGTGTCTGCAGCCTTGGTGATAGTGGTATCAAGCGATAGCGTGAGCCAGTCTAAAACTGTTCGATCATTGTCAACTGTGTTGCGTGAGTGCCAATTCGCGTCTCAATTCGAGGACTTCTCACTAAGGTGAATCTGAACCGACAACAGAGCAAAGGGTTGTACTCAAAGGGCCAACAACGACGAAGTATGAATGCAAGATTACGCAGATAACCGGAAAGCGGTCAGAAAGTACAGGCTTACTCACACCATGCAACACTTGTGTGCACCGGAATTAATACAGTTTCAGTGCATACTTCTCACGCTTTTTATTGGTCACAACCATCAGTCAATCTGGAGTCAGTATGAGATCTTGAATAAATGGAACAAAAATACGATCACGGGAGACTAGTTCGACGATAGGGTGTAGGGCGTTCTGTTCGCGCATAGGACATGTAAAAAGTCACCGTATACTGTGTCAGCTCGTTCTGAGCGACTTGATGCGCATTACCACGTACAGACACTGAGACGTAACACAGTTGAGTGCATAAAGTAATGATGCTAGGTTGTGCTAATTGGTTCACAACGCTCATCAGATGAATCTGATGCGGTATTTTAGCGAAACCAACACGGAGAAGCCTGTGAGGGTGGTTTGAAAATCTAGTCCTTAGAATAATGATTAACAAACGACCGCATACAACTGTCTGATAATTCCGTTCAGTTTCGAGTGACCACGGTTACCAACTGGCTAAGGGCGATTGAAGCGCGCAAAAATAGAGCGATGTTAATGGATTTCAGCTGAGTTGATTAACTTCAAGAAAAAGCACCACTCAATCTCACCAGGCTCCGAATAAGATGGCGACCGTCG
>LUCH01003484.1:41882-53590 GCA_013368495.1 Paragonimus heterotremus
TACCAACATTTGGGTAAAACCGAGTGTGATCAAGCAACAAAGCGGTCGTGAAATATAATGGCCCTGAATGCTCCATTGAATAGAGTTGGTAGATGTCGCCTGTTTGACTGAGGTCATCCTGACCACTTGAGTCGCTTGTTAGAAAAGCTATCCAAGATGGCAGTGTGCAGCAGTTGTTGGCGTGCCTGTATTTAAACGACTTCTGGTTCTTCCGCTTAATGCTCTTTCATTAACTTTTAACCTTTATAGTTATGTTCTCTTCTTCAAGGATATATCACGCCATTGCTGAGATGAGCGTCGACCACAGCCGCAGTTCCTTTCGGGCCAAGCTTAAGGCCATTGGGATGATAGAGAACCGCCATGGCAACAAACAAAACATCTCCATCATTGACTATGGTTTTAGTGCTTTCAGTCAACCACATGCGACATAATTTTGATCCCAGCCAAGAAGCCGAGTTGGGCCAACTGAGGACAAATTTGGAACTAGCTCTTTCGTAGTTTTACACCACGTCATGGACCACCCATTGTACGGTATTCTCCAGTTGCAGTTACAGAGCTAAACGAGGCGTGATATAGTAGGTGCAGAGTGGGCGCCTTAACCAATGACGTGAAACCACTTCGCGTAAAGAGAGGCTATCTGTTCTTATCAATCCAAACGGTAAAGGGCATCGTGGAATGTCTGCTGACCGACACTAAACAAGGCGACATCATCGACATAGCCCAAGTCTAAGATCCTGTTTCCATGGATAAGCTTCATGTTACCAGTAGTCGGCTTTGTGCGGGACAGTCTACAGCAAAGTTGAGGAGAAAAAGAGGCATGGGACAGCCTTATCAGACCCAACAGAAGAATGGGAGGGATGACGATAGTCTGTCAAGTCTTCATCGTGCCCGAATTCTGAATACACAAAATGACTTTAGAAAGAACGTGAATTTATGTGCCCCATTCTTCAATAAGCAATCTTGGAGCACAGCTCGATCATCAAAATCGAAGACCTCCATGATGTTCAGGGATATTACTGCTGTTGATGTGTAGAGTGATGTTCCAGCAGCTAACAGAGATTGAACACTGGGTTAACGCACTCATGCTCTGTGGGACATCAAGTAACCCCACCGCAGTTTGCTCTTTATGCTTTTCGGATAACCTGCGAACACCAACAATTTACGAGCAACCGAAATTGCATTGAGATATCGATGGTTCCAGCACAAGCTGCGTAAGTCTCTGTTAAAGATGGGTGCAGCTACAGACTTGCCACAGGAAGAGAGCCTTTACAGTATTTTAAACTTTAGAGAAAACAACATGCATTTTCGTCCTCTGAAATATTTTTTAAGCGGGGTAACCTGTGGCGTATAAGAATTTAAGTCCGCTGCTCGACTTCTGCATCTGTAGGATAGCCTGCAGAGAAAGACTACAGCTAGACCCACAAAGTAGCCGACGGAGACGATCAGTTGAACTGTGATTGGAAGTGTACCGCTCAATATTCCAGGCGCTCCAGCAAGTTATACGTTGACAAACCGTCTACCCAATAGGCTACTTCCTCAACATTGGGCCGCTTGACAATGGAACCCGGATAAGGAGAAATAACTTCTAAGAATTTCCGGATGTGACATCCCCCTTCATCTAGAAGCTATGTTCTGACAGCCAGGTTTGGCGATCTCTCTGTAAACTGTCGCAACATTGCGCCTCACATGGCGCGCCTCAACAAACTTGTTGACGGTTGGTACTGACCTGTGTTGTTTGAATGTATCACATATACTCACGTACATAACTGGTTCCGCTGGTAACACTCCCGAAACTACGCAACTGGACGGAGTAATTAGTTAATCAAGATATGAACATAGTAAGGCAGATAACAGTGAAAAATCATAAGTCAACAATTCTACGGACGCCAGCACGATATTCGCTGACACACATTCCCAAATCTGATAGCGTTTCCAAATAGACAAGTGAACAGCCATACGGTATCCGACGCCATTCAGGAACGGTCAAAACATTCGCGGTCTGTTGACACACTATCGTGCGATCGGTAATAGCCTCGCTGGCTATACGCACTGTAGCAGTTCAAAACAGAATTGAGTACAGATTTTCAACAGCACGCCTATTAATCGTTAAGTCGGTATGTTATCAAATATATACATCTGCAGTTTGTAACACTGTTTACACGGCCAGCTCATCCAGTTTAGAACAATGGGTATGTGAACATGGTTTTTCCATGGACCTTTTAGACTTCCTAAAGAAAGATGGATCACATGCACGTAGCAGAAACTTGACAATAAACCAGAAAATAGAAGAATGATGTGCCAAGTCACATAACAGCTGACTACCATGAAGACATTCAGGTAGACAGACAGGTGGATTCGGGGTTGTTCGGAATTTTAACTGGCGAATGTCAGGTTTGAGAATAATTGCCGTCACCAAGTTCGATCCGTAAAACAGACGTGCTCAACCAGTGCACTGGAAGTTGATGTCTAATATTGTTGTGACGGCAAAAGACACTTGGTCTGCAAATTCGTTTATTGCACGAACTCCCGTACGGATCATGTTAAACATGGAATCACGAACAGGTACAGTCATTTGCACGGCTGACGTGCATTCACACACACGGGATAGCAGTACGTTGTCACTTCGCTCTGGTGGCACTTCTCCCATAGCGCGTACACACTATTCCGATAGTCTCTTCTGGGCCATCGTCTTCCTGGCGTTGGGGTTTGCCTTTTTGTTCCTGAAATCGTCTATGAGCAGTATACTACTCACAACGAAACTTCCTGTTATACAACAGTACTACAGAACATGTTAAACGAATTGTGACTTTCATTCAGCGCCAGTGCGAACGCCTTTTGTAGAACAAGGACATTATACACAGTCAACCACACAACCTGGAGGGAGGAGGCTCCAGAAGAATGGCCTGTTAGGATATCAGTCCAAAATTGTTGAAATGTATCGCAAGCAGAAAATGGTCAGAATGCAACCATAAACTGCCTTGAAAAGATAAGTAATTATCGACCTCCTTTAAAAAGAGAAACCGAAGGTTGTAGTCTGCATTCAATCGAATTTGTTCCGCAGTGAAAATATCACAGTTACCTTTCACCAACCTAATTACCATCCATCATTTTGATCGTTCTTTTCGAAAAAAATTCGCATTTCATGTCACATACCAGTCAGTTTGCAACTGCGGCGATGTATGTAATGAGATAAAAGGCTGTGATTTGCAACAGAGGAAGGAGTACATCCCCAAGTGATTGCCATAAATGATGACAGCATAGGTTGGCATCTCAACGTCGGAGCAGAAACCCAGCAAATTTGATCATGAAACACTTAACTGCAATAGTCATGCAGCCACAACATTGCGTTCACGATATCAGGACGCGACCATGAACCAAAGATGGTGGGCATTCACTGAAGTGATGTTACTCAAACTCGACACAGCAGCTTACTATCAGCTAAAGATGTTAACCCATTGCCGTAGAATTGAAACTATTTACCCCCACCCTATTAGATATCAATGCTAGGTTCGCCCATTCATTGTTTTGTTGCCATGCGATGAACTCATTACTGAATGCCACACTGATCAACGAGAATGAACAAAATATGTACACCTAACAACATGCGGTCTCGTCATCTCGGTGAGCAGGATGACGTGAACTCAACGTTCTAGACATTCACCTCTTTGCAAAATATGTCCATACCGGTCAGCACTGGCTATCAGAAAGCGACTTAGTCGAATTGTAGAAAACTGCCATACAGGCCAACGAGCGGGGATATCAAGGTTATCATAAAAATCCACATCGTAACTCGGTCATAGTTCAAACATTCAGCATCGGAGGCTTCCGGAATTCCAAACAATAACCTTGAAATTAAAAATCCGTCCGTGTGTAAAACTAACTACGAGATAAAACAGACGTTATCATCTTCCCCTCAGATTAGCTCACAAGAACGGAATGCCACACATGACAACAATAACTACTTTACATTCTTCCTGTTAAAAGTCCACAAGTAACCTATAATCGTCCGCTTAGGTGCAAGTGGACAAATCAGAACAAGTATACATGATGATAAAAGCGAGTGTATTAACGTAAGTAATAATAGGCGTGTTATGAGGATTATGCAGGACGATACGGAGAACAAAGGGAACTTAGCTACTCACCCAGTCTTCGAAGCCCATACAGTGAACAGACCTGTTGGTGGTAGAAGACGCCAATATTCGCCCAGAATCTCCGTCGTCCACACCAAATGGCTATTACCTAGGACGTGAATTGTGGCATTACCAATAGGTCGAGCAGAAGTGACGTCGGTAACAAACCCACGTAAAGCTCTGTGTACCTAAGTGTAATCAACAGTGCAAATGAGAAAAACAGGTCAGATATTTCGTTTTCAAACAATGCTTAACAGAAGAAGAACAATGGTCTATGAGAAAGGCGCAGAAATACCGGCGAGTAAAAAATACTCAACTGAGAAGACGACGAGCCAACAAACACATATAGAAGGTTGACTCACCTCCGCAAGCAAGACGACCAATGCATATTTATTGTCATTCCAGTAGTCCAGCAAGGAGGAGGCGCGCGGGTACTTTGTGCAACCAAGTTCCACAGTCAACTCCATGCAACCGGTATGCAAATAGTTCCAATCTTGCATGCCACCGTACAACGGGTACCACTGGTTCCCGTTGGATATTCCCAATGGAAACGAATCTTGATGACAACGCACCTGTCCGGAAGACATATGTTTATGGGCCTGTAGAAACACCAATAGACAGGCGCTCCTTAAGTCACAGTGGTGAAACCAAACCGTGCCAAACTAAGACATGCCAGAAACCGTTTATGGACTAACATGCAATGCAAATGCACACTTGGATTTTTATATTCGTCGAACACATGAAGAAATTAGTACAAGGCAGCAGCACACGAGGAAAAGAGGAAAAACAGAACCATCGCAAATACACTGCACGCAAACAGCCGATGAGGTGAAACGAACAAAGGAGTGACACTCACGGGGGGCACATGAGAGTGGACAGTGTACCTTGTGTTCCCATTCACCTACGGTTTGGCATCTGGTGCAGATGGGGGGAATCAACATGGATTCTAAACGAAAACATTTGACGGATACAATGGGAAAAACAGATGGATAATAAACTTACCAAGAAATGTTGTAAGGCATAATGACAACAAGGACTTAAGATGATAAACAACAACAACGGTGACAGCAGCGACAAACAAAAACAACGATAACAAAACCGCTAGCAAAAGCGAGGAAGCCGCCCCGGAACATGTCAGTACAACAAACAAACACTGCAGTGTTTAAACGACAACGGAGACATTGACAAACTCAAACTAAACATTTACCAAAGGTGCCTGGAACGCCCAATATCGGTTACAATCTGACCAATTATGTCTCACAAATTTGCAACAACGTTAGCGTCAGAAAAAAACGGCTGGAAAACATGTCGCCAACGCGTATCGACAGCGACAAACATTTCAGTAAAAGTTAGCTGACCGAACAGGGTCCATGGACAATTCGTGTGTTTAATTCGCTGTTAATCTTCTGTCCGTTACATTTGTTGACACTGCACTCGGTGATAGTCAACTATAGACTGCTTACCACGACCCGCGCATCACTGAGAACACCTTCATAACTGCAGTTCAACTGGCCATCGATGGGACTGACTGCAGACTATTCGTTTTCCCCGGAATGCAACCGCTGTGCCCCCACCGAAGTATAAATCCAAAGTATACTCAAACACCTCAAGTATCACAAGTCTCTGACCCAGACTGCCTTCCTCTAGATACTTTCCAGGAGAGGATGTTGTGCTCGCACAGTAGCTAACTGAATGTGTGGATGAAATATGAAGTCAAGTGTCTGTTCCTGAGACCTAGTAAACAGCTACTAGCACAATACTTCAAAAAGGCGTCCACGCGATGTTCGCACCAATCACTGAGGAACAGGGTTGGCTACCATCACGTCGAGGGCTCTTGCCACCCTGATTCCTCGTGTATTGTTCCCGTCTCGAGAAGTCGAACAAAATAACAGCATATCGGTTTACAGTTTGATCGTGGTTGTATAGATGAAATCGTTAATCTCCATCAAACACTACATCTAAATTACGATCGGTAAATGTTGCCTGTTTTCGCAGATATTCGTGGCGCGTTTAGTTCAGATGATAGAATTGTACTCTGATATTGTCTTCCGAAGGACAGAATACCCAATAAGAACGCTAAACTCATTCAGGAGTTACACATGTGGATTTGAGGATGAGTAGGCGCCTACGGCCCGACCTATACTGCTACCTTGACGAGGTGGTCGGGCTTGTGTACTGTTTTGATCCGGTGGGCTATGCTGACTAGGACTCTGGTCCTTCCAGGTACAACCTTGTCAGACAGGCCAAAGGGGAGCAGTCAGACGAAAAGCAGTTACACTCATAGGATTGTATGTCGCACTGCTGACCGCATAGGAGTGTTCAGGTAGGGAGGCACGATTCTATGGGCATACAGTAGAACTACTTTCATAGTTGCGGCATTGCTGTCTTCCGTATCAGGAAGAAGGGGGTTAGAAAAGGTACCCTCAAACAAAGAGCACTCCGATCGTCCAACGGTTGACCGTGACCACCGGCGTATTATCCAATACGGTCGAAAAACATCTAGTATCTCTCAAAAGCCTGATGTAGCTTCGAGTACATCCACTACGCGCAGCAGTGCTCAGAATGAGACATCAATGTCTTATTCACTGCGCCCTCGGGCTAGGCAAGCCCCTCACTGCCAAGTGACTCAGGCTATTGAGTCATTGGCTCCGGGTGGGGTCCCCCAAGAAAACCCCATATCCTGTTGTCTCGCAGGTCAGACTTTTGAGTCAGAGGCTCGGGGTAGGGTCCTTCAAGTCAACCCCCTTCCGCGGCATAAACGACCGGGAAGTATCAGAAGTTATCGTTCTCTCGACAGTGACAGTGATATTATTAACCAATCTGGACTTACTCCTACTGTTTTACCCCCTATTTCTTCTGTCTTCCATATGCCTTCGGACGATTATTGTTTTCTGAGGCGCCTACGGGACTTTTTTAAACACATTTTCGACCGCCAGCGTTGATAGACTAGGTTGTCCGCTTCTTTTTTAACTCTGACACAGATGACACCCCAAGGATTGTAGTGGGAAGTGAACAGTGCGGCTACGTTGAACTTCCCTAACGTGACAGATTCAGTGAGTTGAACTACACAGATGATAAAGCTCTACGTTGTGACGACTCACTGACAACAGGTAAGCGATATCAGTTCAGCGATACGAAATTACGAAGTGCAAGTTCGAGATCGGAGGGAGCTAGAACTTGCACCTACTCTGGACATTAGCATGTTAGAAGTGATGCACAATCCTGTCCACCAGGGAAATTGTATAGGTGTTGGTGGACTCGTAATTGGGGTGGCTGGCAGTCGCATATTGAGGGCCAGAATAACATTTGTCCGTCTGAGCTGCCTGTCACGACGAAAAGAGACAAGTTTCTTTAGGAAGTCGTGGATGACCTGTGCATCAGTGCTCTTCGTCTTGTTATACACTCATCAAACCTGGCTTGCAACAGCGGAAGATGATCGTCAATTGTCCGGGTTCGAGAGTCGCATGTAAGTAGCGTAGGCTATCCCAGTGTTCGATTTGTAAAGGTTTACTTGAGGAACCTGGGGCCGGCTGGAAAGACAGCGCAGTAGCCAAACAATGAGTTAGCGCCAAAACGTAAAACAACTGATGTTTCCATCGACTCAATACGTTTCCTAGGTTGCCGACACAAGGACATTAAGTGTTAATGGTTACAGACATTATCAGCTAGGACAAAGAATCGCAGCCATTCGTTCATATATATATATATATATATATATATATATATGCATATAACATTTTTAAAGTTGATTCAAACATTTCTACTTATCGGGTACTAATGCTGGATAGGAGGAGCGATTTGTTATGTAATACAAGATAGTTTGATGTCAATACCTACCCACCTACCTATCTACCTTGATTTAAAAAAAGTGCCCAGGTCCGCTGTTATATGATGAAATGCAAAAACAAAATCACTCATTACCGTTGATCATCAGCACTATCTAGAAAGGCGCATCTGCACCGGTGGGAACATGAGAAATTAAATGTAAGCCCCTACCTCCGAAGCTAGGACAGTCTTTATTAATCTCTGTCATCTCTGGCGACAGACAGGCATCGGCCTATACCATTTATAAGATAACTGCGCGAGCGTTGTTAGTCAACCGCTATGAAGTGTGGCCGCCCAGAATGATTGCGTTCAACTGCACGTATTAGGTAAACAAGAATAAGGTTTAGAAGCAGATATTTGGTAAATAGAGCTAAACTAGCTTATCTACTCAGCAGTCAGACTGTGGCATCGACAATGCACTGAGAGTGCCAACCAACCGTCTAAAACGCCTAGTATTCGTTATCGATACCGCAGCTGATTGACGTGAAGTGCGAGACAATCACATGATTAGGCGTAAAGGAGTAGATAGTTACCAATGGATTGCTTCAATTGTGTCATTCTACCTAGAGTATTCATGAAAAGTCAAGGTTGCAAACGGCCGCTTTCGGTAATTCCCATCACGCATATACAAAGGATATTGTAAACATCGATCTGTTCTACCGATATAGACGTCACCACAACTTCAAATGAACTGATATATTACATGTGAGACAAAAACATTTCGGTAGGTTACGATTATGAATAAGCTGAGCGACACTCCTAGGTGTGAGAAGCAGCTGCAATTCAGTCGCAAGGTATGTACGAGTTACAGCAGATTGTGATCGCCTTTGAAAGGTAGGTTCAAGAAGACCTACGACAAAGAACATATGCCCAAGTGGTTGGTGTGTGGAAAAAGGTCACGATGTTGACCCCGCTAACTCGTTTGAAGTACTGTTGCGTAACAGGAATCCGAAGTTGCTTGCCATCTCCGAGGCAATGTTCATCAATACTCGTCGACCGGTTCTGTGTGTGCATAAACTGTTGACTCATGTAGTTTGTCTGCCCTGGAACTGATAACAGTCATTGTTTCATGTAAACCCAATCGTTGATTGTTTCTACTGTTGTCGCTATCCTCATGTCTTACGTTCGTGAGTGAAGAGAGTAAACGAAATATTAACATCTCACGATGTATGTCTTCTATCGTTATTAATGGACTAAATCGTATCCTTCGATTACCCTTACATCGCTTGACAAAGGTTGTCCACAACGGTCTTATGACAGTTACACATAGGTACCAAAAAATGTCACCTAGCTGTTGATGAGAAAGTCGATGGAGCTGGGTTCCTTCAGATGCAAGTGAAAATGACCTGAGTGTAAAATTTACCAAGCTGTACACCAAAGCCAAATGACGAAACGTCGCATCATCCGGTGTGGCATGATAATAAGCAGTCTGATTTTGGCTTCCATCGTAAGGATAAACCGTCACCAGAGCGCCAGCATGTAAACTGGCAGATAGCACAAACGGTCGTTGTAACGTCCAATTCATGACAGCCAACGTTTCCGGTTCCTAATGAAGCAAAAAGGAAGATAATTCTCGAATACTGTACAAACCTGAATTCGATTTTCTAGTGAATGATAAAACTGATCAGGAAAGTTTCGATTCAAATCACGTTCGTGTTCGTTCGCACGTCCAACTAATCCATCCACGTCACCTGAGAAAAAGAACAGACAAGACAAGAAAAGATAAGAACCAGACGTAGTTCTTAAACAAAAGGCAGTACATGAAGATAAGTAGCTCATGGTCAACAGAAAAAGAAGATTCAGCAATATTCTATAACAAGTTAAAAAAGAGTATACTTTATGTCCTATACACAGAAGCTCCCAGGAATTAGCACCATTACTGTGAAAAATGTCTAACTTGTTGGTCCCATACTAACCAATGCGTGGTCTCTGTTTTTATTACAGTACGGTGGTTTACGGTTGTCCATATTTGTATGGCTCAAAATGAATACCTAAACAATAGACAAAATGACTGCATGAACAGAAGCCGGTCGGCAAACAGAGCTATATGCAATTACGTAAAACAAGAGTATGAAAACGGATGTATGAAAAATCGGAAACATTGCTACCATATTTTATGTTAAGCTAGAAATTTGGACTGGAAACCGTCAATGGAAGCCAGTGAATTTGAGGAAACGGCCAAATGATCCGTGCTAGATCACAAAGGCAATGGAACCCTACCGGCAAGTTGCGACATTCTTGCCGATCATCTGCCGGACCACGGACAGCTGCAGTGTGAAAAAGCTCAAAATCCATGCGTTCATCGTGAACTATCCAAAAAGGATAGAAATAGATTGGTGGTGGAACTAGCACCAACCTGAAAACAATCCAGAAGCTCGCAGGGATGACAACATAAACATCCGCCTTCTTTCTTTCTAGTCCGCGTTACGCATTGGTCACAAATTACGTCAACTATTCAAGAAAAAGCCAGGTCCGTGCAGAACAGACAAGATTTCGACTCGGTGGTGGGTACCAAAACTGCGTGTTCACTAAGTGATAGATCATAATAAATTGAGATACCGATGAGGTTTTCAGAAAGAACGTTCAACGTTTACGATGGTATCCGTCGGCGGTGTTTGATCTATCCATTCCTCTTCAACCTTGTCAAGGAAACAGTGCATACAAAGTACGCACAGATAGTCTTCAAATTTGAAGTGGAACCAATCAACATGACGCTTGCGGTTCATGTAGTATTATTTAGTCAGCATAAATGTCAGCTACTGAGATTAATCTCTGAAATGCGTCTTACATTTTCTAAAATTTAAATTCCACTTCAAAGCTGGGCAGTTTCTAACACAACCCTCACTATTGCAAACGGTTCTGTGAAGAAAGAAGATCGATTTGTCAAATTGTTGGCAGCATTTCGACAATAAAAGGAAACTCATAATCACTTATGACGTCAGGAGATCTGGTGGCCAATGAACAATCAAGCATGCAACACTTGAGTACGGTTTAACTTGTTTCAGAGCCCAAAGTTCGCTCGTTTCAGATATACACGGTGGTTCCCCATAAGAAAGATCCACTCAGGAAGGAGAACCGAAGTGACGTCTGACGGAGAAGAAGTCTTTGTTGGGAGGGAGTCCTATAATAAGTTCATACTTATTAGTCTGTGGTCCTACATGAGTAAATGAAATGGGGACCAACTTTTGGAAAAAGTCACATATATTCATTCGTTTTTTACTTCCGCAGCATTGCTCAGACAGGACTCTTCGATTCTTGAATTCAATCGTGTTTTCAAACAACCTCAGATGAAAACTTGCTCAGAAAACTGGTAAATTCTCACAAAAACCAAATGTACACGTATTGTTTATAGCAATAAAGTCGATAGAGTCGCGGTTATTTCATTAATCCACTGTTCACCGCTATCTATGCACTTATTTCGGACGGTTCAGAGTTGCATTATCGACCCCAAGACTGAGCAATATATATATATGCGTTGAGGAATTTTCATTTTGACTCAAAACCATTTGTAAGGACTTTCGTAGACGAGGGTAAAAGTCACCCAAGCCTACTTGGTCCCCGGCATTATTGTACCACGGATCAATTAGCCCATTGTAATGTGTCCATGTTTACCCCCAACAACGACCGAGTGTTTTGCGTATTCCTCGTCCTGCACGTCCAAAGCACCCCTCAGGCTGGTCACTTCATTGGTTATTATTATTATTATTATTATTATTATTATTATTATTATTATTATTATTATTATTATTATTA
>LUCH01003484.1:53690-69762 GCA_013368495.1 Paragonimus heterotremus
TTATTATTATTATTATTATTATTATTATTATTATTATTATTATTATTATTATTATTATTATTAGCGTAAGTTCTATTGGTTGCTTCATTGAGGGCGATTGAGGATCACATGATTCAGTAGCCAATCGTGTGTCAGATTTCATTGTGATGGTTGTAGTCGTTCTGTCTCCCTGGTTAGTACCCGGTTTTGCATTGTGTCCCCGTATTATCGTTGTCTAGCCGGGATTCAGAACAAATTGGTTTGTACATATTTGGGCATTAACCATTGTAATCAACACAGTAATGTTTGATTTTACGACCAACCTTTGACTGGGTAATTCGTGATCAGGAAAATCGGACGCGCTACTCAACATTCACATGGTGAACAATACACCACTGTTATACCTTCTTCGTCGTCACTATCTTCATTTTTCACATTCAGCCGTACTCGCTGTTACAATGGCTCCGGTTGCCGTTAGTTCTGGCAATGGCTCAAAAAGTTACAAAGTAATAAGTAAATACAAATACATAGAGAAAAGAAAGAACAGGGGGAAAAGGACAAACAAAAACAATTGAGGCTCATGAAAAGTAAGAGCCATGCTTGCGGATACAGGCTCGCCATGGACTACGACACAGCGCAATAAGACAAAGTTTTTCCAACGATCAGTGTCGATGGCCGCGAACTCCATAACCACGTAGACAACACCTACCAACCTCGTTCAACGGAATGGTCATCATCGTTATCGATTGGACATTTTTGGGTTTGTTCCAGCCATCGGTGGTCAAACCGAACAATGCGCTGTGCAAGGAACGCTCCGTTGGCATACGGAATTCGTGATCTAACCAATGTAGGTTGTGCATTTTCACTTTCTCGGTTATCGCTAGCGAACTTGCACATTTCCCAAATACGCGAAGAAAGACTATCGCGTGGTTTACAAAGCTAGCCCATATGATACAGACTAACTGGCGAAAAAACTGTGATCGAACACCAACAGACCGAATACAGACGTATCTTCGCAAAAATGAGCCAGGTCTGTGATTCATACAGCAAAACTGAGTGCACACACGAATTGCAAACCCTGCTTTCGGTCGACGAATGGACGTCCTTATGACGCCAAAAGTAACGAAGGTTAGAAAACGCACTACGTGCTCTCACTATCCTCTTGGACACCTCATCAGCAATATTAAGTGGGGATGAAGTGACACTACCCAGGATGGTGAAGCGATCAACAGCTTTCAGTAGTTTGTCAACAACAGTAAAGACAGCCAGTGTCAAACCCTAACTTGTAACAACACTTTAAACCTCCAACGGGCAAAGTGGATAACATACAGACCACACATACCATTTAACCAATTCAGCAAGGTCTGAATACTCTCCATGGAAAAACTAAGTAATGTCATCTTCATACTCCGCATCAGTCAGATTACTGCCTGGCGGAAATTCCACTCCGAAAACTTCCGGGTCTCAAGGTACTCCTTCCAAAATTGGAAAGGAAGAGGGAGATCGGTCATCTTTGTCGAACGCCAACTGACAAGGAGAACATTCGAAATAGCCGCCCATAAATGCACAATCTGCAATCAGAGCGGGCACACAACGATTTCAACAAACTGACACACTTCACTGGAACATCTCTGCGATAGTCGTACTGTGAGAAATGTGAGCATCTTGAGTGCGGTAAAAACAAGGCCGATTCCCCTGTGGCTGTCGCACAATGCCGTGATACTCTTTCTGAAACTGAGAGTGACGGTTGACGTGCACCAATCATGAGGCACCATCTCAGTCTTACATATGAAACCGAAGAGCGTAGTCAACTCACACACTAATCTTTCACCATCATCTTTCAAAAGCGCCAAAGAAAGAAGATCTGAGCCTGAGGTTCAGACACAATTCAATAGTTTAAGCTCCAAAACCACTTCGGGTTTTCTACGGAGGATCGACTGGAATGTCATGACTAATCAAATAATCCTCATCAACCACAGTAAAAATAGATTAGATCAGTTCGGCTGAACTGTTCCTCAAAGAGTTCAACCATCTTCACTTTCACATATAGTATCATTAACATCTTGTCGACGGCCAGTGTAACCACGAATCAGGCAAAACAACACCTCGATATTCTCTGATGAAAATGCTTTCTCCATTTCTTTCGCCTGTTCAGAGGAGTAAAATTCACGGTCTTTGTGCAGACTCTTCGTAAACTTGTGTTTCAGTTCACGATGATCTGTGTCATAATCGAAGTCACGGGGATCAGTTGATATTTGTTTATGAGTTCTGCTGAACCAGCAGAAATCCACTTCTGTCGTATGTGCAGTGCTCCGCTGGAATAGAACATTTCACAAAAGAGAACGCATTGTCGTTGGGATTTTTGTCCAGCGTTCGTTTGGGTCATCCTACTGTTGCGATCCAGGCAGTTTGCTTGCCAGTGCTATATGACAGGCGTTTCGTACACCCCATCGCTCAGTTCTCAAGTGAATATATTACACCTGTGAACAGACGAAAAGATAAAACAAAGCTGCCACGAACAACTGCACGATCTGAGTCAAGATGGTCACTCCAAAATGAACGACAATCTTTGAATGAATAGTGTCATTGATAGCTAAGTGATATGGCCAAGTTACGTCCATGGTTGCACACAGTGTTCTCCAAGTGACGCATGGCGTCGTTTGTCCTGATATGTGCTACTTGATATATAGAGTCCGTGGGATGCGCACAAATTCAACAGCTAATCACCGTTAGTGCGTCGCGCACACACCATCCAACCGCCCTTCCCATGGAGCAAGACGACAGAGTTGTGCGTCGACATCACCAGCAAGCACAACGATCTCCGACCGTTTAGTTTGTGTCGAAAAACCAAAGGTATTGTAGAAGGCATTCTCGACAGCATCTGAGCTATTGTCCGTTGGACCACACGCAAATATAACAAGTAAACGTTCTTCTGGTCTTTATCGACAGAATTTGGCAAAAGTGCTAAGTTTGATTGTACACAAACGACCGTTCACTGGGATACAGAAGAGGAGGTTCTGCTCTGACTTAGAGTTCAGTGCAAACCCCAATCCAGCTTGAGCATGAGAATCGGTTTCATTGTCACCAGAGGCTCCGGTAAAGGAACGCTAACTATAGCGTCATCTGATGGCGAATTCTAGTGAATCACAATGTAGGATCATAAAAGCGCTTCTCAGAGACACAGCATACATCCAGCTCCAGGACTCTAGAAAGTGCTCATCAGAGCAGGTTGCTGGCTAACATGTCTGAGATTACAGACGCTAATGGCACCAATAGTTACTGGTTTTCTTATAATGAAGAGAGTGTAATCAGCAGCATAGGAAGAAGAAAGTGAAGGTGAGTGGACTAGCTTTCCAGGGAAACGATGACTTTTGGTGTTTCCCGGTCGTTTATACCGTGGAAGTGGGTTGACCCGGGGGACCCCGTCTCGAGTCTCCCACTCAGAATAGTGGCCTGCGAGACAACAGGATACAAGGTTTTCTTCGAGGACCCTACTCGGAGATAGTGACTCAAGAGTCTCACTCACTTGGTGATGATGGGATTGTTTAGCCCGAGGACTCAATGAATAAATCGTTGACCTCTGATTCTCAGCAGTGCAACGCACAGTGGATGTATTCGAAGCTACATCAAACTTTTGGGTGATATCGAATGTTTTTCGACTGTATTGAATAATACGCCAGTAGTCGACCACGGTTAACCGCTGGGTGATCGGGGTGCACCTTTGTGCTGTATGTCAACAGGCTCGTGCCTCACTACCCAAACACTCACGCATTCAGTAGTATGATATACAGCTGTGTGAACTCGTCTGCATTTCGTCTGATTGTTCCCTTCGGCTTGTCTGACATGGTTGTATCTGGAAGGAGTGATGTCCCAGTCAACATACCCTTTCGAGTTGATGCAGTGTACAAGCCTGATCAACACGTTAGGGTAACAGGAATGGTCAGGGATATGTTTCTCCATACCGTAAGCAACCAATTAACATTTGTGTGGTGAAGGGTGGTTTTTAGCTTTATGGCAAAAATAGTATCACTGGCTATATCTTACCAAATAGATGCTATTTCGTTAGGCTGTCAAGTCGAATAGGCACCGATCGGTGCAATGGTGGTTTATTGGAACACCTGAGCCCAGATATATGGGCGTCGCAGCCTAACGGGGGCGACTTGTTGGTGTCATATGAAAACAATGAATGGCGACTAGCTTTATCTGAGAACGTTATGCGTTTATGCCAACGATGTTTTGGATCACCCTAAAAGTACGACCAGCTACATCACACGTTTCTCCGTCAAGATCGTGTACCATTAACCTGGTGCAGTCCACTTTCCGATTATGCGCGAGGTCACTTTCTCGCAGTACATTATTCGTAGACTTTGAATAACACACGACAACGTTATATAATTTCCACACTTATGTTCATGTTTTTTTCCTTACCTTGTTTGATTGTGCATATAATATGGAAATCCGTGGTATAAAACAATGTTTTGTCTACATATGTTTATACGTTGAAAACTGACGATAATGTAGCAAAATCTTGTCACTCCGTAATCAGTTCAAGCGTTGCACCCACGGTAGATGAACTTTTCACGGAAGGCTCAAAAATCTAAGGTGGCTGACATCGAGAGCACGATTGGTCTTTATAGAGGTAGCAATTCGATGGAAAAACTTGAGATCAAAAGTGGATCCTGCAGGGAGGGTAATCCTTGTTGCAGGATACACTGCATATCCAAACAGCTTCGCAGCATTTGTTTACCATCTTCTCTTTAGTAAGTAAATAGTATCAAAGGTAGACTGAAAGCGTCAGGAATGAGGCGATTCGCTCACAAGTGTTTGGGAAAAAAACTAACGTACAATCACTTAAGCAAGAAATATAACGCGGAGTCTACAAAGGTTGAAACAGAATAAAGCAGTGGCATAATTCGACGAGACAATCAACAGTTTGGAAACAACCGGAAAATGCTGTGATCAAGTGGATCAAAATACCCCATGTTCTGTAAAGTTACTTGAGCAGGTGTCAACCGTTAGGTTGAGGATCTCTAGACAATGCAGGCTAGAAGTACCATCCGATATGGAACGTGTGTCATAATCCGTGACGTGTATGGTCGAGTTGTCTATGAACTAAGTGCACTTAAGGACGCGGGGTAGTGAGCGCCATAAAAAAATTGTTTTGTTGATGATGCCTCACTTCCACTCATATCTCAGCTGTTTGTTTGCAAGATGTAGGCATCTAAATGTTGAATGATTTTGTCGAATGATGTTGAATGAATTTAGACGAAGCTGTTGTTAGTAGTTAGGTCTCTTCCCCTCCCCTCCAATTTTCTTCTCTCGTTCTGTACAGTGTTCGCTTTTTCATGGTTGTGTGGCAGTTAAGCATAAGTGAGAACCACTGATGTATTGCTGTCTATGATGGTGACAATGAATCCACGAGGTGTCTGTGTACGGATAATTGGCGGCTCGTTAACGCCAGTTTTATTTTTTTAAATAGTTTGGCCCGTCAACAAGGTTGCGGATAGAAGCCCGAACAAAAGCGCGTTAGTGAGTCTTGATCAAATTCACATATACATGTATGTCAAAGATAAACAAATAGCAATGGGAAAAAATAGCCACACTGTACTACTGTACAACCTACTGTGGGTCACATGAGGGTTGAATACCGTCAAGTAGCATGTTCGTTAATCAATGTTCGAAACCAAAATTGTGTAAACGGTATAAATCGTTGTTACTACTGAGGTCCCGCAAGCTCAGAAAAAGCAAAACAATTATACAAAGTTAATTCGGCTAATTATCCACGTACATGTAGATGAAGTCGTGAGGGAAATGACAAAAGAACCTCTCAGCAGGCCCATAACGCACAATGATCACAATTCGGAAGTGTACAAGACACGTGCAAGTCAGAACAGTGAAGTAGCGGACTGGAAACATCACAGATAAGCGTTAAACAACAACAGACAATCCCAGCCTCTTATCGGCAAATGATCGTAGACGGAAACCACTATCTCCATTAAAAAGTTTCTTAACCAGTAAGCTATTAGGTGAACGTTACCATGCGAGAGACAAGTTCAAACGTGAGAAGGTAGTCTAGTTTGAGTCCACAAACGTGTGATCAATAATTGACACTACTACCACTGACCAACCGACAAAAACAGGCAGTTTCAACAATCAATTTAACTAGTTTCAACATTCAACGCATGTAGTATGTGACAGAGTAGATTACCTTCATTTGAAACTTCGAAGCCATCGGGATTCATGGAAGGGAGTAGGTGGATTTGTGTGTGCTTCAAAAGCATTGTGACAAGCTCGTGGCGTCCGTAATTGTCACACAACAATGTGCCAAGCCTAAGAAGTAATTCTCTCCCCACCGCTTCATTCCCATGAATGTTCGCTATCAATTTGACTTCCGGCTCCCCAGGTTCGTGAACAGTTGGATTGTCACCAATGGAGAGGACCCACAACTTTCGACCAAGTACAGAGCTACCAATATCATACAGATGTGTGATATCTGGGCACTTAGAGTGAATTTCTCGCAGTTTTTCGTACAGTTCATTCAAATGATGATAGCTAGATGTGTAAAATTTGATCACATGCATAATACTGAACAACAAAACCTACCGCAAACTTGTTGGAGATTCTAACAAACTCCAGCCAGGATTTTTACTATACTCGGTGTACGGTGCAATTAAGGACAGGATCAAAGCAGATCTATATACGATTAATGACTGTGTTGAAATATAAGTAGTACATACACATTAGAACCATAGGTATGGCTGCAATCACTTCCGAAAGGAGTGCGGAATTATGTATAAGAACTTGACTTACCTGTGCCGAAGAAGTAACCCGAGTATAAATATGTACAGATGCATTTTTCTGGCAAGCATTCATGCGGTCCGTTATTGATTTTCGAGGTATACCAGAATGTTAGGTTATAAATGTCTACCACAGGAAAAGAGAACGTAGGAGTTATCGCAAAGTTCGAAATTTAAAAAATACGAGCACGTGCGTGTATATTTAACGCGAACTGACTAACACGCTATGACAACTGATAAAGACTGAGTTGTAATGGAATGGAGGTAAGTGTGCGAGGAGATTCACTAGGGGCCCACAGAAATTCAAAGCCAGAGCCACTGACACTCATTATTCGCCATATCAAACGTGTCCTTTGGACTCCAGTGTGGTATTAAGGGACACTCTACAGAGACAACGGCAGAGCTTTTAGTGAGATGAAAAATCCTAAAAACCGTTAGTAGAGGGGTTAAAAGTTACTAAAAAGAAGACTAGGCAGAAGAAACAGAACTGTGTGAATGCAGGTTCGCCATTGACCGCGGCGTTGGCCCGTTAGTTTGCACTCAACAAATTGTTTTCATAAACAGAATATCCGCGATTCACTGACAAGAAAACGGAATAATGAGTAAGCTAGTTCTCAAGGTTCAACATCAATACGACCATACAGGTGTACGTTGAAGTGGAGGTGTTTACGTCGTAAATCTGTGTCGATAGAATGAGTACAAAACGATGCAGAAGTTTGAATGATATGGCACGACTAATGGCTTTCACAAACAAAAACGATATGGTTGCTCAGACACATCTATGTCCGAATACGAAGTGGGGAAGGCGACACAACTGCGAAGTCAAAACCGAACTTCATAGGTGAAGAAACCATGTACACCCAGTTATCAAGGGATGGCAACAGCAACCTGAAGGTTCCCACAAAACAGGAGCGCCAAGAGATGGATTGTGATTGAATCGGTTATCACCAGAGCACGACTGCTGATTTGGGAAGAACTGCAAAAACTAAATAGATCGAGTAAAGGAAATCGGAAGCGTTAAGGGTGTTGGTCTCAGTCAACTGAAATGCAGCTGCAGAAGGGCAAGTTTTCGCCAGATCATTGCCTAGTCAATTTAGTTGGTGCTCGTGGATGCGAACGGACATACGGCGTGCTACGTGACCTACGCAGACTGTGTCAGAGGGGTAATACGCACCTGCAGTGAGCTTCTTCATAGTGATGTCATCCGTGATGTCACTTGTGGACACAAGCGAGGTAGACCGGGTTCTCCAATGTCGTACGTAGCTTTGTAGTTATATTACAAACCATGGTATTCCTACTAGCAAATCGCTCGAGATAACAACGTCCTACGTAAATATTTTGCAGACATGTCCGTTTCTTTTCGATGTTATCAGTGGAACAAGCAGTTAAAGTCGGCTAGATCAGGCAACGTATAAGATCTTTGTTTTAGTAAATAAAAGTAACTAAAGCGAAAATACTAGCTAGTCCATGTTTTATTCCGGTGTACCCTACGTTGTAAAGGATATAACTGAGCGAGAAAATATTTGAGCAAATTGAGACTCAGATTCTAGAGTGAGTTCTGCTGACATTAGATTACCGAATCACTACGTATAGAACACCATTGCATTGTATGCTAAGAGTAAACACCTTGATGGGTTCTGATAATCGACCAATCTCATGTTTTGAAAACGAGCAAGGCGGTGAATAGAAAGAGTGATGTGATTATCCCTATTCAGTCCTTCCGACGACGGCAGGTATACCAGTGAGGCGCCTATTTTAGTTCAACTGGTATCCGGCATCGTCATTGATGCATATTGTTGGGAAAAGGCACATTTTCCCAAAAATTAGCCCTGTATGCATGGAAAATGGATCCCTTCATTTTCTGGGAATTTGAACGCCCGTCAAAATTCTCAAACACCCGAGAAGCTGTGCTCGCTCCTGATTGGTCTATTCGGTGGCCTAAGCCCAAGGCCACCCCAAACCTATAAATGCGGTTGCTGTGAACCGCTATTTTGCCTCTGGGCTGAGCAGCAAGTAAAGCCCGTTAGAAGGCCATCTTTTTCCTTATTTGTTGGGGGGTTCTAAGTTGCGAGCTTTGCGTTGCGATATTTGAGCCCTGATTTTCGTACCGTTTTACAATATCGTTGTGTTCGTTCCTGACAGAGATACTGCTCGCGGTCTTGCGTTTGTTCTTGTCTTTTCTCTATCAGGGGGGGTTGTAACACACATTACGTAGTCAACATGGAAATCAACCAATTCACCAACGTCCAACAGTATTCATTCGAAATACAAAATTTGCGGTTCACATCAAACAGACAAACAGCGATATTGCACTCGCTATTCTTGGAATAATCGCCATCCTTCCGTTAGATTTCTTACTGTGTTCACAAAAAAATGTGACGACAGTGGAGTTGCTGCGGTCATCTCTCGGCAGCTGAGATGCACATGGCTAATCCACTTCCAGTGCGCAATTTTGATTAAGTAATTGTTTCACATTCAACCTTCCGTATCTAGACGCAAATGTGGTCGCGTATCTGCATCGCCTGGATCGTCCTTCTAGAATGTCGTCTACCACAAAGTTAAAGACGAAAGGGATGTCAGACATCCTTATCGAACGCCAACTGACGCGAATGCTCGAGATAGCTGCCCATAAATGCACACTCACAGCAACCACACAATTTTAACAAACTGTCATAGTTTACCAGCCAAACGGCCACAACACCCGGTACTCCCAGTCGGCCACCCATACAGGCGACAACCGGGTCACATGTTGCTGACCTATTCTGCTATCTTGACGTGCTGGTCAAACTTGTACACTGCATCAACCCGGGGGACTATGTTGACTAGGACATCGGTCCTTCCAGATACAACCATGCCAGACAGGCTAAACGCTAGCAGTCAGACGAAATTCAGACGAGTTCACACGGCTGTATGTCATGCTACTGAATACGTGTGTGTTTCGGTAGTGAGGCACGAGTCTGTTGGCATACAGCACAAAGATACACCCCGATCGCCCAGCAGTTAGCCGTCACCAACTGCCGGTGTATTATCCAATACGGCCAAAAAATATTCCATATCACCCAAAAGTCTGTTGTAGCTTCGAATACATCCATTGTGCGTTGCACTGCTGAGAATCAGACATTGACGTCTTATTCACTGCGTCCTCGGACTAAACAATTCCCTCATCGCCAACTGCGACAGACTCTTGAATCACTGGCTCTGAATCCTGTTGTCTTGCAGGCCACTATTCTGAGTGAGAGACTCCGGACGGGTTCCCTCAAGTCAACCCACTTCGGCGACATAAACGACCGGGAAGTATCACAGGTTGTCCTTTTCCCGACAGTGACATTATTCATTCATTATGGTTTTCTCCTCCTATTCTGCCCTATCATTTTCATGTCTCCCCTAGTTCACCGGGTAATAATCGTCTCTTAAAGCTAACACAACTGGTAACCATTGACACTTTCAACGTCCGCACTCTCCGAAAAATTGATCAGCAACTTGCTCCAGCAAGTACTTTCTTGAACTCGAGGCTTGACGTGTACTGTGTGTCGGAGACGCGAGTCTACGATTCTAGCAATGTTATTCACTTGAGCTCACTTCCAGATAACAGTTGATCCACGCGCTTCCCTCTTGGCACCTCTGGTGAAATCGAACTTGAATCTCGTGGACAAACTGGGATGAAAATCCTAGAGTTACAAACCACAGTAATGCTTTCTCGATCCCAGTGAATGCTCGCTTATACGCTATCAGATCCAATACATCAGTTAATATCCGTTAACGTAAATCAGAATAGTTGTACATTTATTATATCCGCAAACACCCCAACGGATATCTGTTTAGATGCTACCAAAGATGCGTTCCACGACGCCCTCGATGACCTTCTGAGGCAGACTAAACACTCTGACGTCAACGTACTAGCCGGTGAGTTTAATGGCTGAAGTGGTTGCCTTTCTCAAGAGGAGAAGCGCGTGGTAGGTACGTGTTGTATCCCAGCACAACGCACTCACACTGGTGAAAGATTTCTGGAGCTATGCGCACCTAATAGTTTCCATAGTTCGAGTACCGCAACTCCACACAGGAAGAAACAGCGTGTTGCATGGAGACCACCGTGTTCTCAGTTATGAACACAACTCGATCGTGACAGTTACAGGCGGCTCTACGCTGGCGTGCGTTAGAGAGCAACCACCTGGACTTGGATTATGTTATTGTGCGTGGCCGCTTTTTAAATTCCCCAGAGGCCGTACACTCGTTAACGGAAGATGATTAACTAGCGTTCGGGTGAGAGGAGTGTTAAGAATGTTGAGCAAGAAGTATTGAACAAATTGCATACTCCGACTCAGTTAGGTGAGCCTAACGAAAATTGAGAATAAATTACAGCAGCCACGAAAATATCATGTGAAGAGATGAAGAATTTCTATCACGTTGATAAACCTTAAGAACAAGCGTTACTCAATTTCACCTGGCTTCGATTATGATTGTGGCCGTCGAGAACGCAAAAGACCGTCAGTACCATTTTGTCGAACAATCGAAAGAGATGGAACAAGCCTTTTCAAGTGGGAACAGCAGAAAGCTTTTTCCACTTATGCTTTGTTGTACTGTTTTTCGAGCCAATGTGCGACTATTTGTGAAAAAAAGATGGTCCACATATCATTAGACAATCGCGCCGATTTGATGGGTGAGCTGAACATTTTGAAGAACAGCTCGGCGAGACCAAGTAGACGACAAGACTCGAATGGTTATACGGCCCTTTGTCGGTTGTGATCCTGTAGCTTAAGCTATTGAAGCATAACAGGGTTCCAGAATGACATCTCTCTCCTCCTTTCAAGAATGGTGGGAGAGGGTGATATCGGAATTGACAACACCTCTTCGGACGGTTTCGGAAACTGAAGAGGTATCCCGTGGTAACAGCCTATCAACAGCAATTCCCGTTTTCACGAAGGGGATGCGAAGTCTACGTGGCAACCACAGAGACATCAGTCGAATGTTTATTATGTTCAAGTTACTCACTAAAATCAATGTAATGTCGGTTCACTAAGCCCGCGGAAAACCAGATACATGGAAAACAGGGAAGATCTCGATCCAGTCGCGGGTGCGTTGACCATATCTTCACTTTACAGAAGTTCTTCAAGAATCGGCACTCTTACAGAGGACCGAAGGGCACGGTCGTTTTAGACCCAAAGCCTGTCTTCGATCTGGTTGCTCGCAGCGTTCTCCAGAACTGCTTTCTTTGCAAGAGAGTTCGAAAGAAGTAAGCTAATCTGCCGAAACCACCGCGTTAGATGGACAGCTACCAAATAAACAGCTGTATTCATTTACTGCATCTTCATTTGCGCTGTAACTCACCACTGGTGCTTCAGTTACTGTGGACCAATCATTTTATCGCATCACTCTGAGCGTTCATCTCCCAACGTGTTTCTCCAACCGAAAAACGTCATCAAGATTCGTTTGTTTTTTTCAGTTCGAGCCGCGTGATTGAATATACAGTCAGCTTATCTGTCCAAAAACTCAGGAACATAACACTGGCGAAGGAGTCTTCACGAACCTAACAGTCTATCTTTGCAGACCAGCTACAGTCCATTCTGCAGCAACAGGGGGGGCAGTTTGAGCAATCGCAGCAACGTCTCACCGAGTCTCTGATCAAAACTCTACACCTGCCGTTAACAGTGGTAACTTCCACTGACAAATCAGCGTCGGTCGATTCAATCGCCCCAACCATTTCAGACTTTCACTACGAACCTTCAACTGGCCACACGTTTGACGCATGGTTCAAACGTTGGGAAGACACTCCAGGGTGAATTTCCTGGCAAAAACTCCAAATGGAAAGCCCGCCTTGGTGCGAAAGCCTGGCGCTGTGGAACACGAACGGTTCACGAATTTCATCCCTCCACAACAACCGAAAGATTTGGATTTCGACCAAACCGTCAAACAGCTCAGAGATATTGTTGGCGGACAGCTCTTACTAGTTAACGACCGGAACAACTACCTAAAGTTAAATAAACGTGAATCAGATGATTACATAACATTTACAAGTCTTGTCAACCGGAAATGTAAAAGGTTCCAACCTAAATCCTTTACAGAAGAACAGTTTAAATGCTTCATTTTCATTGCTGGTCTTCACTCGTCTCGGGATGCTGACACTCAAACCCGCCTATTGTCCAAACTTGAGCAGGATAAGGACATCATGGTGAAAGCCCTCACGGCTATGCCAATGACTAGTGAACCAGGAACATCACACAGCTATGATTCAGCAGGCTGCACAGCCCTCTATCGCCTGTACGGCCCAAGCGGTGAAAGAAGCCACCGCTAAATTCACAAAAAGGCCCCCTACAACATGTTCGCTTTGTGGCGAGTGGCATTTCAAACGGTTTTGCCCATTCCAGAAGCACCAATGCCAGAGACGCAATCGACGTAGCCATAAAGACGGTCACTGTGACCCACAGGTCACCACTACCTCCAACAATCGTCGGAATCAAGCTCCAATTCCATTTCATCCCAAAAGCAGTTTTAACACACATACTAATGCTAAACCCAATTCCCTGTTTGCTGCTTTCGAAATTGAGTTCGAATCACGTAGACAGTGCATAACGGTTTCCATCAACAATTTCCCCACTCACTTTCAGCTGGATATAGCTTCTGACATTACGTTGATCACAAATTCCACATGGGAATTAACTAATAAACCCAATGTGTGCACCATCAGTAACCAAGCCCAAAGTGTATCGGGCAACA
The DNA here is from genome assembly GCA_013368495.1 of Paragonimus heterotremus. Taxonomy (NCBI): domain Eukaryota; kingdom Metazoa; phylum Platyhelminthes; class Trematoda; order Plagiorchiida; family Troglotrematidae; genus Paragonimus; species Paragonimus heterotremus. Next base: position 67,178 of record LUCH01003484.1, read on the forward strand.
TGTTGCAATTAACTGGTGAGGTAACCTGTAATATTTCTTTCAAAGATGTACATTTTACAGGAACTTGTTACCTTACTGACCTCCCACACTTAAACTTGTTTGGTCTTGAGTGGATGGTCAAACTCCGTATTTGAATGTCTCTTTAGCATCTGTATGTAACACCTTACAGCTCACATCTATTGGGAACACACCGGAACACTTTACCAACATTACTTTGTCGAGATTTTCTAATTTGTTCCAACCCGATATTGGCCGTTGCAAGAAAGTTAAGGCCAGGCTTCAACTAACGCCAAACACTTGATCAATTTTCCGCCCAAAGCGTCCAGTTCCCTACGAGGCTGAACGTCTCGAGCAGTTAGGTGTCACTGAGCCAGTCAATAACCCATCCTGGGAAGCCCCTGCTGTCGTTGTCCACAAAGCAAACGACAAACTGTGTATCTGTGTCGACTATTCCACTGGTCTCAACATCGCTATGGATTCGCATCAGTATCCATTGCCGATCCCGGAGAATCTGTTCACTCAGCCTAATGGCAGCACCTGTTCCGCAAAAATCGATTTGGCTAACGCCAATCTTCAAGCAGGAGTGAAAGCCGACTCGAGGGAGCTTCAGACTATCAACGCATCCAACAATACGTCTCCCGTCCCCGTGCAGACAAACGTGCATGTTTTCTTACATCCAGCAAATATCTTGGTTTCATTCTCGACAAACAACGACGTCATCCCGACCCGGATAATATTTTGGCAGTCCAACAGATGCCAGCACCCATAGACATTTCGACGTTACGCTCTTTTCTCGGTCTTGTGAGCCACTATAGCACTTTTTCGTCTGATATGCATCTTATTCGTGCCCGGCTTGATCACCTTTTGTAAAAATATGTTTCCTGGAACTTGTCGTCTCAATGTCAGTCCACATTTAATAGTCAAATCCCTGCCTAACTCTGACTTGCTCTTGACATATTTCAATCCCTTGCTTGGAAGTATTGTAGCTACGGATGCTTTCGACTACGGCATCGGTGCCGCCAGTTCACACATCTTTTCAGACGGTACAGAAAAAGCAATTGCTCACATTGCCAGGGCCTCGACTCCCGCTGGGCGCAATTATGGCTAGATTGAGGAGGAGGCTCTGACAATCGTACTCGCGGTCAAAAAGTTCCATAAAATGCTTTACGGGCAGCACTGCATACCTTTAACGGATCATAAGTCCCTTCTTGGTGATATTGGCTCGAAAAAAAGTATACCAGTCAAAACGGCTAACCGCTTGAAACGTTGGGCGACCATGTTACTCGCCTACGAATTATCCATCAAATACCAATCCACAAGCATTGGCCAGGCAGACACCCTATCTAGACTGATTGATTCTCAGCGCACTCCACCTGAGCACACAGTTATCGCCTCAATCATAGTCGAACCAGAGTTTACTAGCCTGTTCGCCTCCACAATCCGTGCACTTCCGGTTCTGTCAGTTATGGTTCGCGATGCCACGACCAACGACACTCTACTCCAAAAGGTGATCCGCTTCCAACGTACAAGCTGGCCTCCGGCGTGTCCTGACCTCCGGCTTCAACCGTTCTACCAACGTCGCTCCTCGCATTCCGAAGTTGATGGCTGCATTCTATTCACAAAACGTATTGTCATTCTTTCTGAACTGCCACCACAGGTACTCAAGCAGTTCCACATTGGACATGCCGGGTTTAACCGCATGAAACGTTTGGCGCGCAGTTACATTTACCCATCACCATCATAGGAGCCATGAGCCTGACCAAAAGGTGCTGTGGCTCGGGCCGCCGCTCGCCTCAACAGTGGCACGGAATATCCTAGAAGAAAACGTTACTAAGAAGGTTGAAAATTATTGAAAGAAGACTAAGCGGAAGAACTAGAAATGGTATGGATACAGGTACGCCATTGAATGCGACACATTGCCGTCTCGGATAGCGTCTCTAATCAGTGGTTTGCGTGATCACGAGGACCCCATCCAGGCAGGCGACACCTACCCACTTTGTTCAGTGGAGCAGTCAGGATCTTCACATTTCGTGACCACGTTGTTGTTTGACCACCATATGGTTCCACCCAACTGTTGGTGGCCTCAGCATATAATGCCCGGTACGGTAAACGATCAGATGACATAAGGAGTACGTGAGACAACCATCGTAAGCTGTGTACCGTGAGTAGTTCGCCAATTGATCACGCATCCCGAACATTCCGGAATACGCGTCGGCGAACGGCCACATTGCTCACGCAATCAGTCCACTTAATGTGGGCCAATTGGCGGAGACTACGATGGTCAAACGCAGCAAGTCTGTTGATATCTTTTTCGTGAACGGGCCACGTTTCCGAACCATAAAGCAAAATGGAGTGCACACAGGCATTCTATCCCCTTCCTTTCAGCGACAACCGGACGTCTTTTCGACGCCGCAGATGACGCAGTCTGGCAAAGGCAGCTCGTGCCTTTGCTATCCTCGCTGTTATCTCATCAGCAATATTACAGGATGACTACATAGTTCTACCCGAGTATGTGAAAATGTCCACGGTCTCAAGCGGATTACCTGCAATAAAGGAAGTAGGAGTGGAAATGCCCCAGTCTTGAA
>LUCH01003485.1:0-24587 GCA_013368495.1 Paragonimus heterotremus
CCTTGGGAGTGAATACGGGACAATCGCGATACTATTCGGGACCGAGATTTTGGGCGCTAATATTACGGGGACGAGGATCCGAATTTTTGCCAAACGAATTACAAAGCAAGGACAACCCAGCGTACGGCTTAGAAGGGCTTACAACATCATGCGTAAGTTGTGCCCGGGTCACCTTAACCAAGGAAGTGAAACCACTCCTTCGAACGCGAGAGTAGTTGTTTCCAACGCACTTCTCTCCACCTCATCATTACTCACGTGGTGCTGTTATCACATACGAACGACCAACTGTCAAAGGCAGATAGCTCATGAACACTCCACAAGAAAAGAGATGTTGGCGTTCGGTTGTAAACTCTGACTCTATCTGGAGTCCGACTGTATAACGGAAACTATTACTTACACCATTCCCCCAACAAGCAGTCGCAGAAGGCAGCCCTACCAGCAAGATCAAAGACAATATTGAGTCTCAAGAACACCATTACTCTTGGCCGTAGGTAGAGATGGCTGTGTTTGAACACCTCATGGAGGTAAGTGTACGGTAAATCTACCCAATGCGTGCACGAATTCCAGCTTGTTCTGCTTGACACTGCGTCTCACGCTTCTTGGAAAACGTGTACACAACTAAAACCAAAACGATCCATCAGTGGTTCGTGCACAAGTTGCACTAACCTTCCTTAAAGGTTGGAGGAACTATCGATTCGCTTCAGGACAAAAGAATTTCCTCGATATTCAAAACTGTGAGATAGCTGGTTAAATTTTTCAGCCAGTTCACCTTACTCACGTTTAAAAAATTCCGACGTAAGGTAGTCCGATTCGGGTGTCTTGTAGTGCCTTGGAGTTTGTTCTCCAAATCTGTGAAGAAGCTTGTGGGTAAAGACGACGGAGCACAGAGTAGTTGACGCAGTTGTTCGGTCAAATAGCAACTAAAAATGCTCCACCCAACCCTCCCGAGAATCTTTTATGGTTGTGTATGATAAATCACCTACATCGCACATTAATTCACTATCACGCGACCACTTGTCATCGGTGGCCCCGATAAGATGAAACGGTTCCAAGGACTTTTCTAATAAGATCTTGGTTACACATCCCGACTGCTAGATTTTGCCACCACCTCATAAACCTCTTTTGTGAGTTCGCGTTTCCGTGGGAGGAGAGCTTCACGTTAGCTGCCATCCACCCATAGTGACTGAAGTGGATCTGAACGAGTGACAAAAAGATGAGTGACCTAGTAGTTTATCATTTAGACATTTAGCAATCAAGCGTAACTTGTTCCAGCTAAGAAATGTACTTAACTGTTTTGAACACATACGTTATCAGTGGTTTAATGTTTATCTCAAAAATAACCTACCAGCCTTTCTAGTTAGACTCATGTGAACACTTTTCCTGATGAGCCATACGTGGCGATCGCGTGCATCATTCAGTTGACCCGTCTTTTACTCTCAGAAGGGCACATATGTATATGAATGTACACACGCATGGTAACCTCCCACAGGTTGTGGATCGCGCCCCGTTCTAGTCAAATTTCTTGCCAACTTGTTGGATTGTCAAGGATAAACACATTAGCCTCGTAGTCGGTGAAAAGGTTGGATAACTGTGTTTATCCTTTTAGCCAAATGTAGGTTAGGAGCTGGTGACTGGTCGTCCAATGATGTTAAGCCAACTAAGTAGAATAACTAGGGCAGATGTACAACCAGCCGATTACATCTCAATCTTGAATCGATCAGAGTTAACAAAATGTTTGCCTGGTTAACCCAATTAGGGCATCGCGAACGCGCACCATTCAGTACTTGCTTGCGTATGGTCGTATCTTACATGAGTACATGTATCCACCTTTCCGCTGGGTTTTCAACTCAGGAAGCCAACGCGTGCATTCTGAGATAATCGATTTCCGCATTGTACGGATGATGTTCCAATAGCCGTTGGAAGACAGATCATCGTTTTTTTGTGCACAAGTCACCAGGTCGACAAACCAATTAACTCAACCAGTGAGCGACCATGAATCAATCGGAGGTTACTGTACAGTTATACACACGTAGACACACGCATCCGTCTGAGGTAAAACCAACTAAATTATGAGTACGATTTTCCCCCATCATATCTATCTCATTAAAGTATGTTTGCACTCGTTCAACTAGAGAGGCTGAATCGTTCACTTTGTGAAAGACAGTACATCTCAGAAGTTCTTGCTCGAGAAACAGAGGAAATTCATCTTGACCCAAAGCTCGGTCACACCCGGTCTAATTTATGAATGTACATAATTAGCTTCGGCCTGGTATCATTTACTCAACCGTCTCTTTTCAACGTTACACATTCCACTATGTAATGTCATCCTACACGTGACCTAGCATTGGTGGGTTCATTGTTAATGATTAGTTTTCAGTTGATAACACACTAACAACTGAGAACCGACAGCAATATATACAGCCATGAAAACCTGACATCCAACTGACACTGGCTTCTTTCGCCTATTCTCCTGCAAGCTGCCAGTTCGGTCACAATGTTATACTCTCGAAGGCAACACGGTTGCCATTTATCCTTCAGTGTTTGTTTGGACCCTTTTCCGCCTGGTTTCACAATAGGTCAGTGTTGGAGGTGAACAGCACTGCATCACGTAGGCCACACATGATGTCCCAGACTTACTCCTACATGTATGTTAGACTGAGTGAGTCACTGTTTCAACAGTCGATTACAGGAACACACGGGGAAACTGAAGTGATAGACCGCTATCATGTTTCAAACGGTTAAACCAAGACGCTACCTGCTGAGTTCTCCATCAGTGGATCAATCCAAGTGAACGATGTCATCTAAACCACGAAAGGCAGTGGATTGTAAAACCACATAAATACATTAAATAGGAGGTAGACAAAATATTTTGCGTACTCCCTGTTACCCAGCCTTTAAGGTTGTCTTTAAAAAGGATGGTGCACACGTGTTGGTGGATAAAGACCGTGTTTGCATTATGCTAGGTGCGGTTATTAGCATAGCCGCCGTGTTCTTCAGTCTTTTGAATAGACCATCCTATTTGCTGTGTTTCCGGCTACAAAATATTGTTCATTACTTAGATACTTACTGCCTGAACCACAGGCCGGGTTCCCGCCAGTCACTAACTTCGGCAATCAAGTACTTCGTTTTATTTGTTCGAGCTGTACCGATAGTTTGCCATTTCGGCTTCCATTTCACATGATATGCTTCCCTAGCAGACTGTTGGAAAAATGACTGTTCTGTTTTGCTTAGCCACAGCTATACAAGATAGACCTTAGGATGCTGCACCTGTCCATCCGTTGTATTGTGATCCACTTTCACACTCAACTGTCACGCAGTAAGAGTAGTCAAAGTGTGACTCAACTAGTAATAGTTAAAGTTTCCCATTTGTGTGAAACGTTTTGCAAACAGAATAGCTACTTTTATGGAAGTGCTTAGGTAGCACCGGTACCATCGGCTCACCACTTACTGACTACACTGGGCAGGGCAGTTTTTGGTAGGCAGGCCCTAAGTATGGCAGCTTCAGGTCAGTCGGCACAACAGGAACGACCTCCACAGTTCACTTGTTCGTGTAGTCATGTTCACCGTCCTGAGGTCAACACACTTTTTCCGACCCTTTTGGTTTAAAAGTCGATCGACTTATCCATCCTATGCAATTCGAAATTCTTAGCATAAGCATATGTATACCACTATTTGGCGTTCTAAATTTTAATGTTGATTATAGTTAGAGATCACTGTGTTGCTGTTTTTTTAGCAGAATACGCTAACTGTAATCGAAGTTGGATAGTTTTGAACAATTCGACTATTTACTAAAGCTCGAAAAAAAACAGGTCAGGATTTGTCTTTTCGAAGCCTAAGCTCGCGTGATTGTGTGCTGAACTGGACAGTGTACTGCGGACTACTGCTCAGAGTTATAAGCACGGCAAACGCTACAGTGCCCATAGGGCGCCATATGTGAGTATTGCTGGCACATGTAATGAACTGGTCCAATACAGTCTGCCATGCCTGTGTCATAAGCGGCAGTGCCACCTGGTTGATTTTCCTTTAACTCTAACGTGAAGGACGACGGAAGCACATGGAATGTTTGGATGGCTAGGCTTTTGAGGCATTACTACTATTGAGTTCATGGTGTTGAGAACGTTTTCTATGTTCTAGGATAACTCAACAACATTGAGATGACGGAAGTAAGCCGTCGGACCCATAATCAACATAAATCCCCTCTAAAAACTAATGGGACTGGCGTGAACTCAGATAACGCGGAAACACCAACACTGCGGTTGTTTCTACCACAATCTTAGATTGTTTAATCAAACTAATAAATTTCAGCTATCCTTCACTGAGGATTAAGCCAGATCAGTTCGGGTTTATTTGCCACCGTGTGTCACTTCGTTGAATCAGTCGATGCATCCTTGAAACAAATATAGTCGTGCCCAAGCTATTTTTACCAGCACAGACTTAACTGTGTCTTTCCGATATACATGTATCGATTTATCTAAAGCATGTATCCTTGAGCATTAGGGTGTACGAGCCTGGCTTCATAAGCCATCTTGTGATCCACATACCTTCAGACAACCGACGCAGAGGTACAATACTATGAGGCTTTGATAGTGTCAGGGCTGATAACAAAAGGCATTGGACATAAGCCCAAACAACCAAGAAATCTAACCAGCCGAGCTTCAGTTCAACATGTCCCTGATTGCTCGTGTGTGTCCACTTAACCGTGAAACCCATTTAGTCGGTCAACATTAATTTGAGATTTTATATAAGCATTTTCGGTACTGAAGGTGCCCGGTCTGAATAAGGAAACGCGATTAATACTGGCTATATTGAAGGAAAGGTCACTTTATTTGTATTCGAACCAACATCAATCTAGGGATCACTGAAAGGCGTTTAATGTTCACCACCGAACGAAGAGCTCATTATTCCTCTAATCGCAATACGCTCTAAGACCAGTTTAGAATTTATAGCTTCAGAACAGCTTGTGAATAATCTGTAATTATGTCGATTGGTACCCAGTTTTTCAAACTGATAGGACCCGATTTCTGTACTTCAGAAACCCAAGCAACCAACTTACTTCCTAATGTATGACATCTAACTGTATATTACACATGTTTTGGGGTTAAGGAATCTTTGTCAAACGTACATACACACGTGCCCCTTGAACAGGACAAGGGTGTCCATAAAGTGATCACGATAAGTTTTATCTCAAGATCACCGGTTGTTTAGTTCGGATGTATACTCTCGTTACATGTTGTTGTGGTTAATGTGCTAACATTAGGATGGTTGTGTCAATTAATTCACCTCTGAGTGTATTTCCCCCATACGGGCTGGTCTTACAGAGTTCAATAGCAGTCGTACTTGGATGTTCTCGAAGTTATTTATAGGATGTTGAAACACCAGGGCCAAAGTTTCGTTTCAGAAGGACGTGTAGATAGTCACTTATTTTGTTTATCCTCAGTGTTTTACTCACAGTACAAAGTCTTCTTCTCCTTGGAAATAACTGAAACAATCAAGATCTGAGTAACTACACGAAACTGACGGCGCTGAATCACAGGTCAGCAGTACAAAGCTAAATGATTATACTGTTCTGGGATTCCTGACTAAGATAGGATGAGCCAAAAAATAAATCAATACAATCTATCCTGTTTGCTTACCAAAGAATCACTCTATACTGAGAGAGAAGCAAGAAAACTTCGGTCTACTGAAAATGTTTGTTCACCCGACCATTAAAGAACATTGATCTTATGTTAGATAATACCTGACCAAATACTGTTTCCGATCAAATTCACATAAAGAACATTCATTTCATCGAACGAAGACTGTTACATGGTATGGTTGTTACACGTTAGTCAAAACCGCAATAAAATTAGAACCGATTTCTGATAAATGTACATGAGTAATTATGACAGTGGTACACGAAACACGAAGTTTACATAAATAATGGTGTACGTCAAATTTCTCCTAGCCTCTATTAACACAAACGAAGGTGGTGCCAAGTGATAGTTGCTTGCAGCCTCTACGTAAGCACGATTCTATCGGATAATCTAATGTTGAGCATCTCATATAATCACTGCATCTACAGTGCTGATGAACAGCTACAAAACGTCAATTAAAATCAGCCAGAATCTTGTTGATTTTAAAATTTACATTGTTGTACACTGAACACTGCCCACACTTGATCACAGCCTTTTCATTCAGATAAGCCACTTGACTGACCCACTTCAAGGGTAGCGATCAAATGTAGCCGGTGTATACCTAGTAGTTTAATGCGTGTTGTTTTGTGAAATCATTTTCACATCCTCAACACAACAAAACTCATTTTATTAGCCATCTTTGAACAGCAAGATCCGTTAGATATTAATCTGCGGTGACAGAACACCGGCTGAGCATGGTGTAAATTGAATGTCACTCATCTGACCATACTTTTCGATTTCGGGTAGACTCTTCCGGCATGCAAGCTGATAATAGAGGTAGTAGATGCAAGTATTGATCTTGTAACGGCACACCGGTAGTGCCACAACCGGGAGTTAATCTCCACGTTCTCACAAAGTTATCCACAGAACCGGTCATCTCACGTTAATCATAACCTAACTATCACATCGAGGCGCTCAGTCAAATTTGTTTGTGATTAACGTTTAGATTGCCCAGTCATCTCAAGGTAAGGAGTTGTAATTTTTTTTGTTAACTCTATTTGTGCTCAGTATTTTTCAATTGATCTTGGCAAGAATATGCAGTGGCGATTAACTGGAGCAGTAGCAAGCCGTAAGCCTAGTGCTTTTATGAGAAGGACTAATTGGAATTTATAACTGAATGCAAAAGTTGCCATCAAACTAGAATGGTATTCTGTCTTGACCCTTCAAAATCTCCGTTTACCTGTTCTCAATAGAATTTTACTCCGACAGTCTGGTTTCAACTTTGGGCTTCAACTTTGGGTTTCAACTGTGGGCTCTCTAAACAGTCGATCGTTCCAAATGGAAAATCGCTTGCATGCCAAAAGGATTAATTAGTTTTCAAACGGGGCTAACCGTTACGCGTTTCAGAAATGTTAGAATACGCATAAAAACTTTGATAGATAACAAGATTATATGTGTCCAGTTATTCTGTTCGTAAGTGATCTCATTCAACCTTCGTCAAAGATCGAACCTCTCGTGTTTTTACAGGATGACCAAGGTTTTGTACGTATCCTTCGACTATTCAGTCAGTTCGTATTTCCTTTGGATTTACATGAAGAGAAAAGATGTATGGACACAAAATAATATTTTGCAGCACACAATTATTAACTCACCGGGTAGTTATTTGCAAAAGCCAGTTCCGCGCCAGAGATGTCGACCAGTACACACCGAACGGCTAGTTTCGCACAGGGAATTATTTTGAGCGCAAAGCAAGTGACACTGGTTTTATTTCAAAAAAAGGAACACTTTCTGGTTATTAATTTTCATTGGAAAATTATTTTTGCGGTCCGCGGATTTCTCTGTTTCTGAGTTGTACTGTCCGTTTGCACACCGGTAACATCAGATTGGATACAATATCTTTTCGATTGATCAATATTACATGTTGTCATGAATCATTCCGAATGATATCTTGCATCCGCTCTGTCCAATGTGTGACGTCCACCGTATCCACGATAGTTGTGTATTTCTTTCTAGTTAAAAATACTGAGGAGGAAGTGACAGAGAATTACCTCCCCCATTAATATATTGGACAGTTTATTCTACAGGATGAAAGCACTTTGCCCGTGGACTGTTCTGATCATTCCAAGGATGGCAAAACGTAAATGTACGCAGTTGTATCGTCGGCCAGCTTCCAAATTTTGCTATCATACTGCTCAGAATGGTCTGCATGTACTTGGCGTCAGGTAATGAGAAACATCATTTATTTGTCTGTACACAATAGAACACATTGTTTGGATAATCAGCTACAATTGTAACTAGGTACTTCAGAAACATGGCTGCGTGTCTCGAACGTGTTTCACATTAAATTAGAGGAGTCTTTTTACTTGTCTAAATCAGTTCAGACTTATTAAGCAAGTGCCAAAAGTTGTGTTCCACAAAAACAACACCGAATGGTTTTACCGTATATTGTACGATCATCACAAACCCACAAACGGTAGCAACTTACCATCTTTAGACTAGGCAGTTCTGTCGACTATACCGAAAACTCGTAGTCGACGACGCTTGTTTTGTTAGTCACTATTTTCTCCAAATTAGCTACTCAATATTTCATCTTACCATATTCTACGATTATTTCTTTGTCATAATTTCCATGAAAAGTTTTCCATCATTCTGTTTGTTGTAACATTGATGCTAGCTATCCCTGGCCAGCTAAGGTGTTATATACGATTTTCTCATTAGATTTCGTTCGGAATGTTGTTCTTCTATTACCACAACGAAATAATCAAACAATGAATCTCGCCATTTAAGAAAGAAGGAATTGTTGGCGTCTTTGTCGACACTGAATGTTCAGAAACATTGTTGTCTGGGCCGGTAGGCCCCCAGAAGTGCAATTTTTGTTCAGTTCGGTTTGTTTGGGACACCTGATTACTTCCGTCTGATTTAGTATTTTCACTTTTTCATACAATTGTTAGCATTTAGTGACCAGTGATGGTGACGACTCTGTATTTGTACATGCATTTCACCTGGTTGAGCAGTGCTCAACCTAGTCATGAAATCTCAAATCTGAACGCAGTACGTGTCGCCTCACGTACTGAGATTCAGCTTCCAGGTAATTCACATCTGTAATTTGACATTCACCCGTCCACTGGATCGATTGTGTACGCGTCACACTTGCCCTCATATGCTGTACCGTTTCAGGTTCACTAGCTGAAATATGAGGGGGATTTCAGGGAAATTTTTTCAGTACCATCCCAGAAGCCGGACAGCATATGGAATTGCAGTCAAGCTATGCCGATTGTGGAATATTTTGAAATACAAAAATACATATTTCATATTAATTCTAACGGGGAAACTATGTTTCTCAACATTTCATATGCAACTCTTTACCGATGCCACGGCTTCGTTTTTCTAGAGCAAGCTCGTAGATAAGCCCAAACCCATCAATAACTAGAAAGGTGGATCGACGGAGTATTCAACAACATAGTATGACTCATCCAGTCAACTGTTTCTAGACAAACCTTCAGATTTCTGAATGACCTGGACATATGTCGGCACAGATAGGGATACGATGCAATTAATGTAAAACATATTCTGGCCTTGAAAATAACACGAATAAATTCCACATTTCAACCTGCAACTCAGTGACAGTAAACTGGAGACGAATTACACTGTCGTTTGCATGATGAAGCTGCACACTCATCGTCAACTACTTTATCTGAATTGATGATCCTTGGTCAAGTGTGCGTGACGTTATTCTGAGTTAACTTAAAATACAGTAATGTACAAGTAGACCAACTGTTACCTCATCAAAATATGCAAATATGTTACCCACAGAAATGCTTATCAACTTAATTGACAACCGTGTGCATTAGTTTTAATAAGATGTGTTGCAACTTAGTTTTTTGATTAAGGCACAAACGCAACCTTGAATGAATTCCATCACTTCATAAATATTACCAGTAGATTCTGTTCTGGACCATACCAAAAGATTGTTGAGATGACTTGAGTGCTCTTTTTCGTTTACTCTGGCATCTGAGTAGCTCCGGATGTTGATGCTTGATTCATCAAACAAATGACCTGATTCCCCGTGCAGTTATCTCACATGGCTTGGTTGATTTCTACCTCGTTGTAGATTAATGTTCAACGTCAAAGATTTCGTTAACGCCTAGACCTTATGCTTCTTTTTAGACGGTGTTACAGTATACACAGTAAAGCTGAAAACTGGCATACTTTGAGTAAAATCTGTGCGTAGACAGGTAGACTAGCTAACGCTAGCTCAAATTATGGCTGGTCGGCTTCACCAGTCGCTAATTTCAAGCATTCATTTCCAAGAGTCAGTATGGCACATTCAAGTCTTTCGGCTCGCATGATACACGCGTGCATTGGCGTCTCGTCCACCCACTCTCCACACGTCTTTGAGGCTTCTCTTCAAGATCTTCCTGACCTCCACATTACAATATCCGACCGAACCTATTCAGCCTCGTCATACCCGATGATAAGTTGTTGATACTGCGATAAGGATAGTCAAGCTGTCCGTCAGTTTGCACTGTTAGTGGATCGGAAGTAAACCGAATCGTTTAAATCAAAGGTACCAGGTCAGCTGTTGGTTGTTCTCTTCATCTTGCAACATGGTCCGTTACGACTCTACATAGTCCATACCTCAGTTGCATTAGTAATTCTATAAATAATCAGTAACAAACTGTTACTGGTCTTGCAAACTAAAGGAGACTGGTCAAGCCCTGACCTGTCTCACCAGTTGTATAGCTCTACGATGTAGTTCACCATCGATCATCTAAAAAGAGGGATTCTGTGTACATATTCGTCCTGGACACTGTTGTTGTCGACGTCATTGTTGAAGTAACCGTGGCATGTTTCCTGGGATACTGCAAAGGATATCTGATATCCTGAAACATATTCATTGGTGTGCTTTATTTTAGTCTATTTCTCACGTACATCGAGTATGTTCCCGATTTTTGGAAAGTGACAATCCTAATCTCGGATGATCTAACCAGGGACAATATTTGAATACTCTTCAAGGCAATATTACTAAAAATGTCCTATGTAGGTCTGTTTTTTATTACAACAGAACTTGCATTACTGATAAGTAGTTTGGCAGATTTTATGTTTAGAAGAGATTCGTTTGCGAAAAATCTGGACTTCGGCTGGATTCGAACCAGCGACAGAAACAACATGCCTGAACGCGGTAAATGCTCTACCAGCTGAGCTACGAAGCCACGCCGAAAGCTCAGAACTTGTTGTTGCATCCGATACCAGCCAGGTGACTATGGGCTTCCACCACCTCAGTTCTCACTTATCGCTTTTCACAAATGGAGAAAAGCTGACTATGGAAATGCGGACATCGCAATACCAGTTGTTTTACTGTCACTAGTAGACCCAAATTGTTTCGTTTAAAGACCAAAGTCTTATCTCTTCAGGCTAATCTCTTGTTATGCACAGACACCCTCGTTCGACTGAATAGCTCACTGACATAGCGGTGGCCGCATAGCATTATCGATCTACTCCAGTGTACTCAATATGTATCTGTAATATATCGAGTGATATTATGATAACTTTGTGTGGGAGTATGTTAGTGCCCCGAAATGACACCTACTAGCTTACTTTCATTCAACATCTGATCTTACACTCGCCGATTTTTTTGAAAGACATGGATAAGTTTAATTTTCTGTCCCCTGCCTTGGTTCACAATGTTCATTGAATCTGGAGATCAGTGCACTGGCACTGAACGGCATCTCTCGGGTAAATGGATTGTCCCCAGACGCAAAAATGAATCGATTTATCAACTTGACACCTTGTTGTAATTGAATTGTTCATGTGGCATCAACCGAATACCAAGCCCAAATCACTTTTCTGTTTAGAACTAGATTGCATAAAGCAATGTGGGAGGCACAATCTTGCAATTGTGCCGGTTAGTGCTTCATTCAGGTCATATTCTAGCATTCATAGTATTCAGTGTAGCAACTATATTTTTTAAAAGTTGTCTGTGCGGTTGTTCACTTCCCACCAAAGAAGGCCGCTATACTGTAAGTTTACTCAAGCGTCATCTTCGCCGTACGATATTTACATGTGGGCAATGTACGATTTCCACACTAATCAGTATTCAATCATCCATGATACTCAGCACATCTTTTGTTCTCATTTGAGCCAGTGATAATCATAGTAGCTCCGTAAGCTATCCTTTCAGTGATTTATAAATTTTGGTTTTACAACCCATCTAGATGTGCGCAACTTATTGCTCTCTAGTTCTATTGTAACCTCAAGTACACTAGAAAACAACACGTATCACCACAAGTCAGCGTGGTTAGCTCCCGCTACTGACACAACATGATGCTTACGGCTTCTCTGGGGATTTACGGCCATAAGCGAGCAACTCTTGTTCAAAATTAATTCAACACATCAATGGAAATATTTTACCGGCATCAAATTTTTGCTGAGCTATCCTGTTTACACAACTGTATTAGACACGTATATTTGCTGCTTGATTGAAGTTATCGACTACCTTCCGTACAACATTCCCTCTTGTTCTGTTCCCTGTCCCGGATGCTGATCCCTTCACTGCGCATTCGTGATGAAAGGACGAATTGGCGACTTTCTGGAGGATGTCTACCTAGATCACTCATATCTGTCTGCTCTACAACTGTTGCCATCTCCCAGTGCCAGTTTTCTGGCCAAGGTGGCTGAATGTCATAAAAATTTGGTGTAAGTTAGACTCGTTCCTCCTAGTTGCGTTTTTAAATCTGATTCTATTCGAATAATGAATTTAAACAAGAACCTGCCACAAAAGTGCACTATCTACGTTAGACTGTCAAATATACAAAGCGATAGTTCTCAAAGTTCAACTTTCATTCAGTAATTAAATCGGGCACCAAAACTGATTACACTCGCTTTCACCTAGAGCATTCACTGTGACCATGTGTGCAGGCACACATGCTAGTGTGAAATCAACCTGTCCTTGCACAGTCTTCCAAAGACACTGCAGCCTGGAAGATCCTGCACCAAAATGAATACCTTCTGCACAGCAGAAGCTTTTTATCAATCACTACTGAAGAACCTAAGGCGTGTTAAAAAATATGTGAACAAGTTTATGTATGTGAGAGGTTCTATTCAACTCTTGACATTTCGTGTGAATGCTTGGATTGATTACGACACTTGTGTAGAATGTTTCATCACACTGTCTTTGCTGGTTGATTTGTTTGTGGGTATAAACACAGAACGTGCATCCAAGAGTTCGACCACCAGATGCATTCTGACGCTTTCCTCTAACCGTAAACAAATTTGACATGAAATCAGACGGTGCTCTTTGCGTAACAAGCATAATAGAGCCATGTTTGCCATCCTTTTTCCCTCAGGCTGTTTACAACTTCAGCTACGAAATCGGCTTCTTTGAATGTTGATAAGTTGAGTGAAGGTAGTCCGATCATTGTTGCTAAGAAACTGATCTATAACTGTGGCTTCCTACCGCTCTGGTGACCTTATTAAGGATACCATCGACTGTGATTGGAAGATAGCTCCGATACTGTCATTTTATTTGGAAACAGTGACGCTAATTCTGGCCAGCTGAGAGATGCCGAATTACGGGCAGGTGATCCATTTGGATGACTGCCACAAAAATTGGTCAGTTTACCATAGCTTTGCTTTGATCACTGGCTGTCTTTAACAGGCACTAGATTTAGACGTGAGGAGCGCGATTTCACATGCAAACCTTGTATCTTTGTTTATCAGACCTGATCTTAAACACATTATCAAGCTGTTGGTTACAGATGATGTTGCTCGGTTCAGGGCTGTTGATCGAACTAGAAAAGCATGCCTAGATATTATTTTTGTTTCTGCTAACTGTTGATTACTTTTTCACTTGCCACAAGAGCTGGCAGCTGAGAGGATGACTTAAAAATGGTGAGCTAAGACAACTAACGAAGCATAGAATACAGACCTAATTATTTAACTCCTTTAAACCCTTTTTCTTGTTGGACTCGAATTGCACAGGAATTCTAAGAAATTGCTGCCAGTGCATGCATCACAAGTGCTCATGGTGATAAAAACAACTGCATTTCACATAGGTCATTAGACCTACTACATGCTAGATATAACACCCCACTCGTCGGTTCATGCAACACGCTAATTGCAGATTAGTCACTGATCAGGAAACTGAGTTATCTGGGGGACAAATAACAATGCAGTGAAATCTGCCTTTGCTTAGCAGAAAACCAGCAGATCGTTTGGATTATCCGAGTTACGGATCTTAGGGGGCTACCTGTTAAGAAACCAGATGGTGTTTTTATTTATAATAGATTAGGATTCTTAGTTTGCTGGACGAGGTACTTCCGTAAACAGTACGGCTGGTCCCCGTTACCGTTGTGTTAACTTTAGATATATCTGAGATCTGTTCACATAAACCCGTCAACTCATCTCGAAGTCCACTATTTTTTCCCAACAGCCGTATGTTTTCAGGCTGGTCGGCCGGATGGCTGCATGTCAACACTATTTAAAGAATGCTTTGATATCCCATTGCGCAATCTAATACATCCTTTTCAGCGACATGGACAACCAATGGTATCCATGTTATTTTGGATGAGTATATTATAACCTCTTTTTTCTAAGGACACTTAACTTTGGAAATCATAAAGAAATTGGTCTGACATCCAACATAACTGACGTTTTGGCATTCACTATTCGATACAGTGCAGCTCTGGAAATAAAAGTTACAGATGAACAGATAAGATTCCATCCTTAGAGAGGATATAAAGACCACAGGTCTGCTTTTTGTTCCCGCTTTCTAGTATGATATCATGTATGTCGTCTATCGTCAGTCATTACGTCCCTCGATTGGTCCAGTGGATCGACCGGCATTTATGAAATCTATCAAACATAAGGACGTGTCTATCAAGTATATAGGAGTAATACAGGCTCTGCACTAAAATACGCTAGCATATATTGGTGTCTGCGGTATGATGTATACAATACAGAACAAAAGTGATATCCGCCGGAGCTGTCCACCTCCCTCCTTTTCTGTTTAACATCATCATCGACGGAATAATAAAGGACTCTCTGTGACACTCACAGTATCAGGCTATTAAAAATCTGTTCGACTTGGATTATACCGATGACTACTGTTGTTTGACACTGTCCGATACATAGATATCGTAAAACAGTACTTAAAGTTAAGGTGAGGGCTTCGAATAACTTTTGTGGCTTTAGAGTGTAGTGCATTAGTCCGAGGTTATAACTCATTTATTGAGTTTCTGAGGTTGTTTTTCAGGCTGTAGTCCTAGAAAACTTTATCGCGAAAAGAGGGCGTGTGAGAAGAAAACTTAGCCCTTATTTCTAGGGTTAAAGTGTATCTCTTCAACCTGGTATATGTTCGGCGTCAGTTCCTGGTTAAACAAAATGATAGTATTTACCATAACACAGCTGTGGTTCTTCTACTCCACGCTTTGCGAATCACGATTAATAAAAGGTAAGGATGTCAAACTCATAGAGGCCTTTTATCGGCGGAATTGTTTCCATCTGCGCGTATCGAATGCAACAACGAGTAGTCAGATGAAGCTTAAAGACAATGACAATACTCAAATTAGTTCATGCTGTGAAACCATGAATGTGCATATATTGAGAGAGTGAGACTGGACCGCTGTTTCCCTTGTTGTGCACTGTTTGACGTGCTCG
The DNA here is from genome assembly GCA_013368495.1 of Paragonimus heterotremus. Taxonomy (NCBI): domain Eukaryota; kingdom Metazoa; phylum Platyhelminthes; class Trematoda; order Plagiorchiida; family Troglotrematidae; genus Paragonimus; species Paragonimus heterotremus. The sequence goes on from LUCH01003485.1 coordinate 15,270, forward strand.
TAAATCATTGACCCTAGAAACGCGGCAGCCAATCGATCGTCGATTAAATAGAAATAGAATTGGCCACTGATAACATAGAAATTGTAGGTTGTACTCACCTCCTAGTTCGGGATTTCGTCGACTGTTTATAAGAGTGAGAATATGTGGCCAGTGAGCCACCGAGCGGATTAGAATCCAATCCTTTCTTCATGACGCATGCCGTCGAGGTAATCTTGGCTCGAATTAACGATCATGTAGTTGATCATAAGTGTCGTTGCCACTTCGGGTGAGTTATACACACCTACAAACGGTATGACTGGTGTGTTGTCAGCTAACTGAAGGTTAAAATGGATCTGCTCGTGGTCCTTCTGCGTTTATTATCTTTACAGTCCTGAAGTTTTAAGTACAAAGATTTCAATCAGCGCCACCTTTAAAAGGGTTCTTCGTATAGTTTTTGTACGTTCGCGTTCTTCCACCTTGGTTGTACTGCCGGACCTCTGCTTTTATAGACTATTTTGTACAGCATTGAAGCTTACTATCAAGATCTATGCCGTTTATTCTTACACGTAACCGCATTCAGCACGCAATTTTGCCAATACACTTTATCACATCATGAGTGTTAGGATAGTTTTCCACCAGAGATTTCGCTGTTCCTTGTCATTCTTTGCATTCCGATTTACCACACTGTTCGCCCCTCTTAATATATCCCCTATATGTCCTTAATCTTAACTTATAACACGTTCCTATCGATGATGTCCTCTAATTTGTTCGTGTATTTACGACTATCTAATATCGCATAAATGTTATGGTTAGTAAGTAGGTCTGAAACTATGAAAACTAGAGTTTATGGGTCGAATTTGTAAAGGCTACTGCCTTGACCTCTTCCTCTATTGTCAAGGTGCCTCGAAATGTAGACGAATTCACAGCACTGGAGCTTAATTGATGCAACTCAACTCTGAGCATGAGGTTTGAAATGGCATGTGTCGACGTTGTTCGTGGTTATATTTAGCTTACATAAACATCAGTCTGCTTGATACTCGGCACAAAATTTCGATGAGAAAAACGAGGCAAATTTCTAACAAATTGTCAAAGTTTCATGTTACTCAACCAGTCCATAGCCAAAGCTACGTGTACCTCAAAAATGGTCAAAAATCTTTCTTCATGCAGAAAAGCTATAAAAAACTGTCTTGCACGGAGATCGTCTCGTAGACGGCAGCAAAACGTCGATGAGAGCACTGAACCACTTGATACGCACCAACGCTTGAAAATCAGTTAAATGTCTAGTTTTTGAAGTGATATTCTTGTAAAAGCTAGATAACAATAACGGAATTGCTTTGTACTATCTTAATTTGCATAGAAACTTGTCACAAACACACAGTGTAGTAGCATCTGGGGCAAAAGCCTTTGATCACTGTTTAACTTTAGTATTACAATGTACTACGGTCGGAGAGACAACCACCGTTGAATGGAGAAAATTATAAGAATCCACTATATTTTCGTGGTACGGATGTTAGGCGTCTGTCTCGTTTGTACGATCCTTCGAGAATGCTTGCAACAGGTGATCTGTTAGTTGACTGGCTATCTTTTCATTCATAGTTCAGCTTCGTTTTTATTTCAAACAGAGAGTACTGGTCCTTGTAGGCACTCAAAATTCGCTGGATAAGTTATGATGTATAGATCTGATCCGACAGTTAATCAGCGACAGCTTCGAGAAGCATGACACTTAAAGTGTCACGGTAATATGTTCAGTATCTGCATTCGCACTAGCCCCTTATTGAACGTGATAGATTAGTTCATAGAAAGTGAATATCGAAACCAGTCACACAGGCTGCTATGTCACAGACATGCAATAAATTACAGGAAGATTGTGGGTGAGGTTGGCCGATGCAGGAGCTGTAGCACACATACACGCCATGGAATACGTGGTCGTTGATGTTGAGTTGCTCATTTTTGCTTGGTCTCAAGAGGTTCAGAGACAACGGACCAACTATGGTGAAATGGTCGTGTGGACTGCTTTTATATACACGGGTTGTGAATGTTTGACGTCAATAAATTTTGTCGTTGTTGGCGTGTTAATAATTTCAATAGTGACAAGAGATGCTGTAGTCAATTTTGTAACACATAGTTGTCCGACTTTCGTCCGTGGAGCATTATAAGCACTGATCATCACAAGATACATTAAGTCATTTTATTAAGAGTTTGAGATACTCCTTTGATAACCTTTGCTCTCAACACTAGATTGTGAGAGGTGGCCAGTAATTTGATCTCGACTGTCCCTAGATTTCAGCTTCCTGAATTTCCTTATTTTCTAAACTCATTTAATCCCAGGTGACAGAACACAACAAGGGGATAATCAGTGCAGCCCCCGCAATAATTGCCGCAGCCTTTGGGAGTACCTTCTTCATTTACTGTCCCTTGATTCTTAGTATGTTCGTTTTCCACAACATTTGATTCTGAGTGCGACTGTTTTTGGCGTTGTGCACACTTCTACTGAGGATCAAAAGCTTCGTTTGTAAGAGTTATGACTGTTTGGCTTTCGATTGCATATACTGGTCAGGGCAACTAATGGATCAGTCAAACTCATGATCTTTTTTCATAATGCACCAAAAATTATTCCATTCGATTGGATGACATGTCTGATACAACCTCATCCATGATCAATCCAAACTAAATTTTGAATCGAATCTCCCCTTGAGCTCCAGTTCCTCATTTCCAATGGGATGTTCTTCACCGATGTCGTCACAACTAGCCAGTCGATGGCATTATGCGTAAACCCCAAAACTATAGAAGTAAACTGATACATGCACTACTTGACGCCGGTCAACGAACTTTTGAGTCTGTGTCCCTTCTTGATCTAATAGTGCGTAGCAAGTAGCATACTGCACTGCCAAAGAGTAGGTTTATGGCGCACACCGTCAGAGTAGGTTAAAAGTATCAAAGTAGTTCATCGTGGATAGAGTAAACAACTTACAAATTAACACTGACTAAAACCTTCGAATGCAACTTGGATTTTAGATGAGACCTAACTATGAAAAGTCAGGGCTTCGAGTGAATTCGAACCAGCGACAGAAACACCATGCCTCTACGCGGCAAGCGCTCTACCAGCTGAGCTACGAAGCCACGCCAGGAGCTCGGAAATTTCACATTTGAACTCGGTTACCCACCCGTCCCACTGTCTCATATGGAATCCACTAAATGATCCAGGGGATCGACTGCCCAGGTAGGATTTCCCAAACAGTTCACGCTGGACTCCACCAACGCCACTGTTGAGCATAGAAATTGTTGGGTCTCATCTAAAATCATCAATCTGCCGAACTACTCATTAGTAAGGCCTTGGATTATTGCACCTTTTTCAGCTTCCCGATGGATGAGTCTGTACCCAGGCTCAAGTGTGCGTGTCCTATCTTGATAACTCGAATGAGTCTCTTCTTCGCATTCTTTGCTTTTTTTCCAATCATTTCCTTTAGTGGTCAATCTCCAGCGGACGCAGACTACAATCTATTGGACACTGTTCGAAAAGTGGAAATGTATGGAATCCGAATGCATCCGGCTACTGTGAGTTACCTATTTTGTTAAGATTAATTTGGCATAGAAACCAAAATTATCTTGAGACTAGCTCACAGCACTGTAAGCCGTCGGTCAATGGAAGCGGCATACTTTATGAATCAGGGTCGATGGCGCTTGTCTATGAAATGTTCCACTTATCCCTTATGGTGCAAGCCTGAACAGAATGTGTATGTAAGTGTACTTGATTGAGGTTTCCATTCGGTAGAAGACACAATTATGCTTGTCTGGGAAAAAAGAGGATTCTGTACACATGAAACCTAACAGTAGCAGGAAGTTAAACGATGGAAAATGACCTTTTATCAGCTGATACAAACGAACGGTAAAGAGCTCTCACCTGAATGACATCTATTAGATAAGCAATTACTGGACAGAGAGGTGTTTTGATAGCAAATAATGTATGTACAGAAATGACGTTTTGAGCAACGCTGCTGATTATAGAACTCGCTCAGACGGTTTCATTCTAACAGTTATTTCACAACATTTTAAAGTTTTATCTCATAACTTTTTGGTGAATCCTATGTAGCTATATAAACTTGAGAACTATCGTTCGACACACTGTTACTTCCGCTCTAATGAAACTGCTCCATCAGAAAATGAGCTGTGTCGAGCTACATGTTTTTGCTGATTCAAAACATCATCAATGGACAAAAAAGCTCACAGTTCTTACAGATTAGTTTATCGCAAAATACTATACATAACTGTATTTTTTTTCTGTCGTTATTTTTCATCAGGACGCTACCGGTCACAAAATGAATTTGGCTGTCACCCATGCTGGTGTTCTGATCTATCAAGGAAGTTCTAAAATCAACACTTTTTCTTGGGCTCGAATTCGTAAGCTCAGTTTCAAACGCAAGAAATTCATCATCAAATTACTTTCGGAAACTTATGTGAGTTGAGGGTGGTCTGTTTGAGCACAGTTTGGAAATGACACTTCCGGTTAGCTGATTTCAGCATATACCCGTTTTGACTGATTTTCTAGCTTCTTGAGACTAGTTACCATGTACGTTTTAAAATAACACTTGTTTGTTTCGCTACTTCACTCACGACCTGATTTGTATCTATGAGTTATTGAAAATGTTCAAAATTAAACGTTTTTGAGATTGGTATGATAATACTCTATCACGTTTTAGTCTGATCACCTAATTTTTGGTTGCTAGTGTAGATGCTTTTTGCTAAGGGTGAGTAAATGGCTGCCGTCGATGTATTTTCGCTAGTGCCAGCAAATTCATACGTTCTCACATCAGCTCTGAGTTGATTCACCCTTGTAGGAAATTACCACATAAATCCTTCTCTAAAAACTGTCCATCCATTTAGTGAATTGGTCTTGCTTCATTTGTTCACGATCAGATGTGTGTACGCTGTCAATCAGTGGAGATTTTTGCTACGGCTTATATTGAGGATTAAGAACCTCTTGTTCTACGAGTTTTCTTTCGTGGCTCAACAGCTACTTTTGATAATTATTGTGGACAACAAAAGCAGTATGAGATCGTACTGGCAAACGTTGAGAGATCAAATCAGTATGACAAAATTTGAAAGGTCATAAAGTTTCAGGTTTCACCATGGATTGTTTAACAGTATCGATCAGACGCATGTGCAATGTTGTCAAACTTAATTCCCTCGAAACGACTAGTCTCTCCCCATCCCTTTTGAGATAGGACCCAGTACCCATACTGACCACCTTGAGTATAGTCAACGGATTCTCTCGGGTCTGTGATTGTCGATTCACCCACAGCATGACGACATATCCGGCTACATCCTTGTCTTTGAACATCTGTTGACAGATCCGCCGGAGATGTATATGGGATATCGTTGCGTATGACGATGCTTTTGACTTTTTCCATCATCACTCGGGGAAACAGTTACCACATGTAAACTAAATATGTCCTAGGGATTGGGTTTATTTCATCTCAAGTGATATTGACATTTCTGCGGAACAGTGGATTTTGGCTATAGGTGGTCAAGTGTAAATGACCGGATATACGTAGAAAGAGTCACAGGTCAAGGTACATTTCCGGGATTATGACACCAACTGAGCCAGCGAATAGACGATTGATCATTACTGGTTCAGTCATTAAATCCACCTGAATACACCCAGCGTACAGGTTGGACCAACTCGACCGTGTTTGAAATTCTATAACGAAATCATGTGATTTTGAAATCTTCACGTTATGGTGGGGGTCGCTGCCCTGTTTTACTTCAAAAAATGACCCATAATTCGAACATTTCAAAGGATCGAAGTGTGATTTAAACACATTTAATCCAGAATGACAACTTAGGGTGTTCTGCGGTTCATAGGGAGTTGTGTCACGACAGACTGTCCTTGTTTTTTAAAGCTGCTTCATGGTAACATTTGAGTTAGTTAGGTAAGTCCGTGAAAATAGAACAACCAACTCCTCATTTATCCTTTGGGTTATTTAACACTCATGGGTTTGACGCTCCAACCAGCGAACACGCATGTAACGACGCTGCTTTGACATAATATACACCAGAAAACTGACGAGTTGTACGACATGGTACCGCGTGTCTGCAAATTCTCATCACTCGTCTCCCATCGTGCTGACACTAAAGTCAATTGTGAAACAGTTTCCACCTCTTGGTTCCTTTCGCTTTCATCCTCTGTAAAACAGACACACATTTGCCGCACTTACCTGGTCGAAATTTAGTTTAATTTGTCCAAGCTGCAACGATAATGCTTTCGATTTGTGTAGCGTGTTCACCTCTGGCAGTTGTTTACATCGGGCTAGTCGTTGCAATTTTCAAGTATCTTCCTCCCCTAGTACATTTTTGTGTCACTGCCCCCAAGTTGTTAGATATTGCCAGTCATCTTACTGGAGTTGCGGTACACCGCATATCCTCAGTCAGGCATCGTGAGTCTAAGCCCATGCCGTCCATGATTACTGACCCAACTGGAATCCGGTGAAGTTCTGTCATCCGTCCATCACCCTAACCTTCAGAAAGCCAGTAAGCTCCAATCATAAACAACTGTCTTCTTTGCAACCGTGCAAAGATAGTGGATTACGCCCGAGAATCAGACCATCCTTATGATCCCATGAAAAACTGTTTACCAAGAGAAGGACATTATGAGGAACAGTGTCTTCTAGAAGACCATTAAGACGTTCCGTTTTTCAGTCACAACCTCGTTTTGTCCCTTCATATAACATAATCATCTGGGTTCAGCATGTAATAATTAATCTTCAGCCTTGTTCAATATCTTTCTCTCTATGTGTATGATCACGTAGAACTACCGGAAGACGGGCATCTCCTCCATTGTTATTCACAGTAGTCTACTTTATCGTCCATATCGGTATTGATCCTTATAACCGCCACCACGAAACCGAGTGTAATCCACGAATAGGCTGAGTCATTTTTAACCATTTTAGTTTACTTATGTGGATATCTTTCGATAAGGTCTGGACGCATACATCTTAAAATCACACATCTTTCACGAAAATTTAATATACGAATTATATAATCCCGACTCTATAGCAGGAAAATTGAGGGTGGACCACTTATATGTTCCTGTCTCTGTGACATTACCATGTCCCAATGTGCCGTGTTAGCAGTAGTCGGAATCTTGCAAGGGCAGTGTTCACCATTGCGTTATGCATTCAACATAGCATTTTCCCAAATTAATCAAATGTCCCTGCTCTAGAATAAGATCACATTTGCTCTATTCCACACAAAATACTTATAACTTTTTCCCACTTGTAATGCTTTGCCCCACCACCAAATAAAACAGTAGAAAGATCCTCTGCAGAAATAAGTAATTCCCTAACCTGATCGACGATACATGAACGCTGTCTGATTAAATCAGCTGTGTCTACTGTGTCAGCTGCCTCCATCGTTGTTCCGTCCATCTGATGTTCGAACGGGGACAGACGATGTCTCCCACTTAATTTACCGTCGCCTGTTTTCCTCATCGAATTAGTTACCCATCCAGGTTACTGATCACTGACTGATATGACTGATATCGCACTGGAGACAACACAGGCTGACACACCCTATTTGACGGCTGCACTCCCATGGGATTTGGCAAATTTGGACATTGGCAAATAAGCCACAAGTAGCCACGTTTCTCTGCACACACGTTCATATCAGAAAAACTAGAACACCAAGTGGATGGCGCACTCAAACTGCGCTACAATCAGCCGACATTTCAACAAAATGTAATGTGTAAATAAACAGTAGGGAAGTGTCCCGCTCTTTATTCCGCCAAATCATTCTGGCTTACTTATACCACAAAATACACTATGTACATGATGACATATCGAAATCGATTAGTAGCTGGAATTGAAACGCCGAATCTTCCCTATCCATTCTATCAGAACACCTGAAAGACGTGTTGCTGAATGTTAGTTTTTCTGTTTAACACACCAGCCACAACTGAGCTTTTGTAAATGCGATCGATTTATGAATAACCAGTGAACCATTTAATGTACCCGCCACGTTTGTTTGCGGCGACGTATCCTGTACACTTATACAACCACACGCGAGGATCGTTGATATTTCCTGTTCAACTGTGAGTGCGGGTAAAAGCAGACCGGAATTATATACCAACTCAAATTTTGTTAGATAAGTCTACCCAACTGGCGACACTTGTCCATGCTGAGTGACTGGGCGAGTTAAAACACTAGTTCACACGTTCATCTGTTTACTGAATACACTAAGCTAATGAGTACTTCCAAGTAGCTAAAAGTCGTTAGAAGGAAGACAATTTCTAGCGAGGTATGTTCACCGCAACTGTTGCCTACTGTGTTCACAACAACGTTGGAGACAGGTATGATAGCCATATTCCGGCAGTACGTCTGTGATCAGCGTTATCATCATCAGCCTTAGGTCTCTTCCACCTGCATATGCAACATTCATATTCCTGATAACTGGCGGCAATGCTCAGTTCGTACGAACAATAGACGACAGACGGTGTTAACCTGCTTAAACACAGTGTAATTTAATTTTCAAAACTAGTGCACATAATTGAGGAAACCGCCATTAGGTTTCCAAACTTATTGTACTTACGACAATTGGTACACTATTACTGAGTTTAATCGATTTGTCTGGCACCGTGTAGAGTCAAATGATGAAGTAGTATGTCAAAGACTTTTTTGGGATAAGGTTAAGGCATAGAGAGAACGTTGAAAAAGGAACAATAGCTTACTTCTTTTCATAATGGTGGCAACAAAGCAACAGTTCACACATCCGAAGTGGAATATATCCACTGGGGTTTTCTGAAGCCAGTTTGATGTACACTGCGTAACGCTGTGTTGATCTAATGGGAAATGTTGTTTACAATTTATTTAGACAGTGAACGTGCGACTGAACTGTGGAATGTTTGCAAATAAAAGGAACTATACGTCTTTTGTTTGTAGCACACATGTGTAATTGAATTTATAATTTCCACTAAGTTGAGAATTATTTGGCTGACTAGCCGGTTTCGTTATTATGTCTATGGACTTCGTATTATTTATTCAGATGATGTTCGATGACTGTTCGTTACAAAGTGTCAGCGTTTTTGTGGTACTTAATATGTGTTCTGTGGCACCATGTGGCTGATATACGTTATAGACACGAATACCGTTCGCCAGCATATTTTCGGGCAAGCAACTCTAGCCTGTGGATTAATGTGTCAGTCTCGTTACGTAGGCAAACTCGACGATTCATGCACCATTTATAAATGCTTACGCATCACTTAGCACAACTTAGGTTGAGTTGGAGACCACAATCATGTGGTCAGAGCATGATGTAAGAAGACTTTCTTGCAGATGATCCCTATTC
>LUCH01003485.1:46079-60279 GCA_013368495.1 Paragonimus heterotremus
TCGTTGTCGTCGTCACATGAGCCGCAGTGGTGGTAGCCAAAGTGATGCAGAGCCGAGTTCAGAAGGTTGCAGGCATTCGTTAATACTCAATCATGCAAATACTCCCCTGGATGAAGACGAAGATAAATATTCCGTCTGTAGCCAACGCAGCATTAACGCACGCTCACGTTCCGCTTCATATCGCCGCCGACATAATCTTTCTCATCATCACCATCACCAGCAACACTCCAGGGGACAACAATCGGACCAACAGCCAACTCGATGTCAATCAGCAGTTGATCCGGCGATGGAACAGTCAGCTATATCTCGACCATCCACTGACGCGATCAAACCGAGTGAACACGATCCAACGAAGCCTGTTGCACATCCTCGTCATACGCACTCCAAAAAAATGGTGAGTATATGGTCAGAGTGAATGCTTTCAAACAATAATGTAAAACTTGACTTTTGTACACACATGGTCCATCACCAGAATGTTAAACGATACCAAAACGTTTGTGTCAGCAAAGAAGAACGTTAGTTGTCCGTCTCGGATCACAGATCGTTTGTTGAGCTTGAAAAAATTGGCAGATAATACCAGTTGAACACGTAGCCTTTTCTCACGTTTACCGGGGTTCACCACATGATTCGCTATCTCAATTTTCTGGAGTGGATCGTTTCCATTGGACAGGACTCGAATGAGATGTTCTGTGTCAATACAGCTGCGTTTATTTTGCCCTGCAGTTTTACTTCTTTTGGTTAATACTTGAAAAACGGCGTTGCCCTTCACTGTCTAGAAACACCAAAGATGGTCGTTTTGTCTACCTCTACACACGGGTTTGAAATTTTAAAAACTTCGAAGCCAATAATTAGAATACGTTCAACTAGTTTTTGACGATCAAAACAAGTTTAAAACACTCAGTTCCTTTGATGAGGTACACATCACAGTATGTTAACAACTTGTTAACTCCCTTCAATCACGAACGTAAAAAAAACAAGACTATATAGAACATGTGGATAGCAACCGAATTCTTAACTCGTCCATTGCAAAGCACGACATGGAAAGAGGTCATGTTGTTAATCCAGACAACTCGTTCACACATGTTACACAGCCGGAATCCAAAATGTCTCGGCTTGTCCGAAGCAGCGTTAAACGGTCCGGCCTTGTGTATACATAAACTGTTGACTCAGGTTGTTTGTCTGTCTTGGAATTTATATCAGTCCTTCATTAAATAAAACCCAGTGGTTAACCGCTTCTACTGTTGTCCTATGTATCCTAATCTATTAGGTTTGTGACCAAAGTGCTTAAACTAACCCTTTACCAACATGTCTACTTTGCAAACTACAACCAAAAACATAAACGACATAACCGACTAGGATGGTCAATTATGGCATAGATTTTCGGAGGGAAGTGGGAATCAAAGTGTATTTAGATGACTAAGCTCCAAATCGTTGACAGAACACATTATTCTAGGACAAGTCAGTGCAAACGGGAACACAAAGATGAACTTACAAATTTTCGCATTTAACGAACTAGGGAAATTTAGGTAAATGGTCGTTTTATTGTTAAAAAATTAGATTATATGTTGTGCGTGGAGTCCCGTTCATCCGTGGGAAAGAAGCTCATCAGGACCGTCAGTTTCCGAAAGCCATTACCCACGCACACACGTTTTTAAATGTTCATCAAGCATGAATTGAATAGAAATGGAATGCGCGTTTCAAGTTAACCGACCTCTAATCTGAACATTCATTTAAGATATGGATCGTTAGAGAATCTCCTTTTAAGTTTTCAGTTGATTAAATATAAAACAAATCACATTGAGATCACTCGTTTACAAGGCCAGCGTAGACAAGCTGTCCGCAAAATTGGTAGGGACAAGTAATAGAAAGATCAACATCCAGTTACACTCTGTACCCAACTTAATCGATGGTTTCTGGACCGTCTGCAGATTGATGGTGAGCTAAGTTAGTCCTGGTAACAAAAATAATATACCATCACGTAATCATATAGCCCACTTCTTTTCAGCAACTGTTATGAACTCGTCAGATCGTGACGATCTTCCAGGATTATACTTATCTTCTCCTGTTCAGACTATTCTCCTCTACCGTCAGACTCTGCAGACGTTACGATGCCTACCATTCCATGGCTTATCGTGATCTGGCCTAATGATAAAGATTCATACAGCCAAAAATAAGGGAGTGACTGGTCACGGGTGTCGAAATCAAACCCTTCAAACCTTTCAAGCTGAATCATTGCAAATGTTGTCTGATTTCCGCATTTGTGTTAGGTCACGGATAGCCCTATATCCAGTGACTTCTGACCAACAAGTTAACACTAAAAATAGTTTTCCCACTGTTTACAAGGTCCAGTCACTTCATTCAAAGCCAGCTCAACAGCTCATGTTGACCAAAACCGAGTCGATCGCCGTTCCGCTATGTAATGCGATTCTGTGCTGCCAAAATAAATTTGTTCATAGCCTACGATTTCTATAGCCACGACCGAAGCATACTTGTAATACATCCGGTCACTACACAGCGACATAATACATGTGCAGAACACAACATTTTGTGATAATTTGTGTCCGTTAAGTGGGAAAATCAACCTGGACCACCACTGAAGATGTTCGATTTCACTTCTTCCGTACTTGTTATTCTTCCGGTCAACTCACTCCTAGCCGACTAATTCAGCCTGTCTAATCAGCTCAAAGGTCCATTCAATCACATTTACAGATATACAAAACGACGTGACAGGTCGAATACAACCGTCGATCGATTTCATTGGCTATAAGGATCGACTACCTAGTGGGCACAATGACCGGTTGACAAATCCGTTGTGTAGAATAGAAGTAACAAATCGGGTTTCTTTGCCTCACTTTGCAAGCTCAGTCAAGTGTGCAACAATTTTTTTCGTCTATTACTCCGGCGTTTACCATGTGTATGTGTATGCTTGTGCATGTTCATGTATTAGGCTGGACGACCGATTGAGTGGTCTCCATCAACCAGTACATCGTCCCATTTCCATTTCGCGCTGAACGCATGCAATCGCAGATAGATAGGAAAAGGGCAGTTGTCTTCGACTGGAACTGAAGATGTTGTACACGATACGAAAAAATGGTCACTCATCTGATGTTTCGTTTATAGCGGACCTGCTAAAGAAAGCCGCAGTAAACGATTCCACTGGGATCCCTCAGAAGGTTGACCCCGTATAGGCATGATCTGTGCTCTGGCTAACATCATTGATCATCTCTGGAATGTACAAATTGGTCTGCAGATCACTTCTTCCCGTCGTCTTCTAAATCTGCTAGAGTGGCCAAATACAATATCACGCTGGAACAATGGTGGGAGATACAATCACCCCAACATTTGCCGAAATACGTCAAATAGCCGTATAGAATGGTCATGCTCCAAGAATTACAGACAGTGCGAGAAATCGAACGAACCATCAATAAATGGAATTTAGTCTGATGGACGAGAAATGATGAACGGGGTTCAATAGCATGTAGCTCCAGTCGAACACGAAACATGAGCAGAAGTTTGCAAAACACTTAAATGAACCCCCCCCACAGTGTAGATTGCAATTCCGGTTGGAAAATGCAAAAGCACCATTGATGAGTTGTTCACCAAAGAATTCATTTTATTGATTGACTCATCAGTAAAATAGGCCACAGCGAACTGTACCTGAGAAGACATGATTGCAGAAAGTGCTGGACCGACAATAAAAAACGTGTCATACCTACCTTCTACCACTATATCAATTTCATTTAAAGGTGGATGTCTGTACAATATATTGGACCATCTGTAACACCGTCGTCTGGTGCTTCTAACTGGTATTTAACACCACTACCGTGTGCCGAGAAGGGTGATTCGGTCTTAGACCTACTTGACACCTCTGAAGGTCAATTTTCTCACCTGGTTATCCTCCAATTCACAACCGCGCGATGTAGTTATGTGGCTAATTGCTCTTGATTTTGCTCGCTTGACAACAAGGATGATATAGAATGTTACGTAATTGACCCGATGATGAATAACCAAAAACAGACTGTTCACCAAAACACTTTTTACTCCTAATGATCTCATGGGGGCTATTCGATGCGTTTAAACAAGATTGCTGGAATGAAAACAAAAATATCTTAGTCACGAAGCACAACGTCTTTTGCATGCTAGTCTAAATCGAGGTATTGAACAGAACTGACATCATAAGTCTTCTGGTATCTAGTTTCCTATTACCACATTGTTCGTTACACATAACCGTACAACGGTTGACAAGTGGAGAACGTGAGATCACCGCAAACTGTTCGTGAGTCCCCCACGTTTTTGGAGAGTGACTTAGGAGGAAAGTTCTGTCTATTGCAACGTAATCACTCAGTAACCATCTTATTGGCTTGAATTAAGTGGTCGAAAAAGACAACATGCACTGTTTACCACTGGACAAATTTACTCGCATGTTTTAGAGTAAGCATTATGGAACAAGGTGTTATGAAACATACACGATTGAACAAAGACGAAACTGCAGATCGTAGCACAAGTTGAATGCACTCACTAGTACGGCAACCGAAAAAGAAACCAGCAGTAGCAACAATCGCTGTCTGAAACAGTCATCGTCAGACGGATAGCAGTAAGTCATTCGCAGTTGGTTACACAGGTGGAACCTCTGGTTTCAGCATCATATTAGACCGTTTGCATCGAAACACTGGTGTTCGACTGTGCTTGCTCCAAAAGTCTTGCTTATGAGGATGGTCATAGTTGACTGGCGAAAACATAGTTGTATTTGTTTTATAGTCCAGCTTCATCGTCGACTTCTCTTGCTCGCTTTACAATATCGTCTTCTGTTCTAGATCTATATGGAGAAATTTCTCCGCCCATGAATGGCATGTGTTAATCTTTCGATCACTCCTTTCTAGTCGATTTTGCTACAGTTCTGTTTTACATTCTCCCAAAGTATAAACTGCTAGTCCCTTCGGTCTAACGCAATAACCCTCAAACAGTTTGCTTCAGAATAAAAACTCACGGTTCACAACTCCAAATGTTTTGCGTTTTTTGCTCACTGATCATACCGCTGTGTTTTTTATCTGTCGAAATTTCGAAATCACTATGTTGCTGATGAGTAATGTTGTAGATTTGCCAACCTAGAAGATACGCAGTTACAATTAATGTAGACTTTGACTGAACTCAAACCATTGACAGTAATGTACTACGCAGTCGAAGTAAACATAAACGTTTTGATTCTTCGGTGTAGCTTCGTAGTTCACTTGGTACACCACTTGTCTCCTCTGGGAATTTTGATCCTGACACTGGTTCGAGTCCAGCCTAAGCCTATATTTCTTTTTAATAATTGAAACCTTTCTAAATGAACGGGTTATTGCCAAGGCCGTTCAAGTTACAATGGTGTATGTGAGACGGTTATTCAGCCTTTTGATATTTTCTTCATTATGTCTTACCTCATATGTGCAGTTGACAGTCACTATGTCCACTGAACCAGGCTGTTGCCATTGTTTTTGTTGTTGTTGTTGTTGTTGTTGTTGTCGTCGTCGTCGTCGTCGTTGCTGCTGATGATGATGATGATGAAGACGCTCCGTTTGTTTAGAGTTTCCACTTTACCTAAGCATGTCAGTAGTGTGTCGTTACCACTCCCGGTATTTGAACTCCGGTTCATTTTTCTGTAAGACAACCGTGTTGACCACTGACCCATTGCCCTCAAATCAGGCAGGACCGAATTAGTATGTCCAATTGTCCAACTACATTCGCTGGCAAATGTGCTCAGATTTCACTGCCAACTAGATGAGACAAGCACAGCGACCGTTCCTTTTAGCTCATCCACTACCCTAAGATCTAAGGTTTGTTTTGTCTAAGCTTTCAATTCTCATTTTGAGATTTGTTCGGCTATCCGTATTTGTAACTCCGTTCCATCCCGTTGTTATGCACATTGTCAAAACTACACATAAGCCGGGAGTTATGTCCGGTAGGTTGTGAGCGGTATCTAGAAGGACAAGCCTTCTGACAAAAGTATCAAGCGTAGATCTGTTACAGGTTATGTGCGTTTTATCACGAATCGCAACTGATGATTTTCATCACTGACTAGGTGATCACTTTTGAGGGGAGATTCTAGCTGTTCTTCATTCACTGTGAATGACTGTGAACTTTGTTGGATAATCATCAACCACAAGGATTTTCGTTGAAAACTGTTTTCTGCGATGCAGACGATCGCCAGTATAAAGCTGCCCTACTATGCGATGCAATGTGCCTAGCAGACCTCGTATACTCACCAATGGTAAAAATGCACACAAAAAACTACCACTTTTGCTCGTTCCATACCACACTGCGAGAGAATGAACTCAGTATTGTATGCTTCTGACGTCTGGCGGGCAGTGTTTTTAAAGCCAAACTTATCTTAATTAGAAACAAACAATGTCAGAGAACACGAATTTCAGAATTTTGTTAAGTATACCAGAATGGTTGTCAAAATGGAAATCACGCCACCAATCGCATAACATGTGTATGGTCAGAAGATAAAAGAGAGAGAGTTGACCTCTATTTATTATCTCGATGTGTTCGAGTGCTCCTGTTTCCGTTTCCTTTGGGATAAATCAGATTTAACAATCAAATCTGTCTGTCCGTCTACCCCTTTTTGTCGAATGTCCAGATTGGCAGGCATCCGATATGTTCCAGGAGCACAGGAGACCGTTTTCCATCTGTTAATTAATTAGTCTGTTTTATTCATCCTGTGCAGACGGAATATGAGCAAGCACATAGACTGACACGCATACTAACTATTGATCCCCTCCAGAATTCGTTTAAATCGAAAAGGTTTCTCGACTTTTCTGGAGATGCGCGACCGTAAGAGACTGTTGTGAGCTTATAGATGAATATCATTTCACATACGACTGCTAAAGAATCCGTAAAGAATCTATTAATGTGCCCTAACGAAAATCAATAGTGCGTTGTGATTGTAACCTCACTCTTGATGGTAATAATCGAAGAATTCTCCCTCCGTAACATGCATTCGACGGACAGTTTTTTAGATGTAGTATTGAGAAATTTAATTCAATAGTTTTGAACACTAATTTACCTGTAATCTCAGAAAGGGGCCGAAGCAAACTGGTGTTACCAAACAACAGCTTTGATCAATAGTGTTATTTTGTTGACTGCCACCAAACGAATCGCTCAGTTTTCTATAATTTCTGTGAAGATTCCCTAAAACTGTGTGAGTTAGAGCTAATCCGTTGAAACTCATCGATTAGATCATCCTCAGCAGCACCTGGGTATCGAACCTCCGTTCTCTGATAAGTCTGGGACTGGCAGGGGTGTGGAATCGTACTATACTACTGACTGGAGCAGTCTGCTGTTAGTCATCACGTTTACAGTACATGCAAGTCACTAGCCGGACCTACATGGTGATAGGTTATCTCAAAAACAACATTTCCTTTTTTCAACACGGCTTTCATAAACTACATTACACTTTCCATATCGTTGGCACAATCGCTCCATGCCCTTCAACTAAAAGTTCTGTCCCATTTGTTAGGTCAGTTTTTATACCTTACTTCAGTTCTTTGTCAAGAGAAAAATGCCCGTCATTCACATGCCCCGTTAAATTAAGAAACGAGTGAAAAACACCAGAGAATATCTCCGAAAGATAACTTAATGCGGGAGCTCCGGGAATCCACATCCACGGATGGTAACCCTTAACACTCCAATCGTATGAACTGGAGCATTGTTTGGCATTCTGCTCTCATCTTCGGAACATATCAGTATCGTAGACCTCTCTGTTAGCTACCTCGCACCGCATCTAAACAATTGACTCCACACCTTCAACATCATAACGATGCAGATGGTCTTAACCCCACCGGAGTGGACTGCAGTATTTGCTGTTTCTTTGTCTCAGGGTCATGATAAGGCATCCATGAAATAGCCTCACTAACGTATGGTCGTTTGAGTTGGTCGCATATCATGTGTGTATGTGTGTATCAGCTCTCCATTTGAATATAGGATTCTGGTTTGTGCAATCAGCAACCACGCATCTTAGACAAGATCAACTGGTCACAAATGATTTGATCCATCATGGCCAGTCCAGTGTTCAGACTCTAGGCTTTCTCGAACGCGTTTAGGTGTCCATCTTTTTACACTATCCTTTCCATACGATTGTTGTTTTTCCTGGGGGCTGACATCACATGTCACGCTAAAAGTAGCTCGTCTTTAATTATGTTCTTCTCCTGAGGAATTCGGCAGCCCAATGATTAACCATGGAAAATGAGTTGACATCCCTGAACATATTCAACGCGCGCTGTGTACTTAACGACATCCATCGTATAATATGGGATTCGGACACAATATCATTTCAGTACGACTTGAAGACACATTCCGTGCTCCAAAATCAGTCTTACTGATCGATGAGTACAATACACTTACTGGCTCACGCTTTCCGAAGTCTGTTAGGAGCACGTATCAAGACCAACGTAATACTTGTGAGCAAATTTCCAGTGTACATCACCACTGCAAATTCATTGATCTTCAGCAAGTTATTGAAGTTAAACAACGACGGGCGAAAAAGTGTCACTACCGAAGGAACCGGTCAATAGTTATGTAGGTCAGTTGCAGCAAGTTTGTTTTCACAATATTCCACAAAGTACGCGTCAAATGTTTGCCCATAGTCGGTTCTAACAGCAGTAGATTTACTTCAGGTGTTCGAAGTGCTTATCAAACCTCTATGTTGAATGCCAACGGTGGGCCAGGCTATTTTGACTCGACGATTACAAGTTGAGTTTCATATTCAGAAGTTTTCTATGCCAGTGTGGTGACCAGAATTTAGCCAGTTTTAATCAGTTCCGATCATACGTATGGTTCACAGTAATGACACTCTATCTGGGATGTCTTGCTATTAGATTATAGGACGAATTAAGTTGGGAACTTTTAGAAGCAGTGAGTAAAGCGTAATGCAGGATGTTCGGTGGTCATTGCTGGGGTTAGTAATTTAGGTAACTTCACGAATCATGTGTTAAAGGTTATGGCATATTTCCTCACCGGATGCAGTACATACCCTATCCTGATCATCTCATTCGTTAGGTTCTATTGACTTCAGTTGACATATTCAACAAACACTTTGACAGGGAAAATTTAACCGTAGCTGACAAGCGTACATGTTGACGCCACAACTGAAGCACTTTCCCAGTACAAACATCATGGGCTTATAAATAAGCTTGAAAAGGAATGCGGAGAGTGCATTCAAGAAGAAGTGACCTGAAATTAAATGGAGCACAGTATGAATTACCCTTTCGAAAATTATATATAGTAACGGATATGGTCGTCACACATATACAAGGAAGGAAGTAGGAGACAAGTTTTGGAGGGCAGTATGTTTAATTCATCAAAGTTTGTGGGTAGGTCGGTGATTGATAGATTAATTGTTCTGGTGTCAACCGGTCAGAAACCGAGACACAACTCACATGTGCACGCAGTCAGAGATTTTGTCTTTTTGTGCAAAGGGGAGTGAAATAAGCATGAATTCAACAGTAAGACGCGTAGATTGGTTTCAAGATCTCTAGGACGAAACCCATTTACTTACAAATGTTGTGAGCTGTACGGCGTTATATTTGGCATTTCTGTTAATGGGACAGAATGGCTTGAGCCAACAACTCTTTGTCTGCGCTCCACATACGAAAGTGTAACAGACAAAGTAGGAAGAAACTGTATCCTCGAATTTCGTTTTTGTTAGGGTTTGTCAGCAGTATATATTCTTTCCATCGAAGGGCTGCGCTTTTATACGGGAACCGTGTCTATCACTACATCGTTTTCTTCACACTAGTCACAGCCGAATTATTACATGTAAACACAGCCACACTTGCTTATGGATAGTGCTCAGTACCAGATCGTCTCAATAGGAGACACACAGTTACCGCCTGTTACCTCCAGTTGTTAAACCTCTGAATAGGAATTCCGAGACAGGTTGAAATCCCCAAATTCGTTAAAACTGCTACGTGTTATTTTAGATTACTGATCAGTCAGGGATTTGGTTAATTTCAAGTTGATCGGGACGATTGGGTAACCTGAGTCTTATTCAAAAACAAGATTGGTCGAGCTTTCAGAAATGTCAATTGGGTCGTGCTTAATGTGAGATCAATGGCACAGAGGTCAGTACGATTGCCTTGTGATGGTATGACCAGAATTCTAATCCTAGCCACGGTAAGGTTATCCATCACTTGCCAACTTTAGATAAAAAAACACTCGAGTATTAGGTTTCGTTTCAAAAAGTGCCTGTGGGAGTTTTTGACAATGCGAAAGCTACGATCAATTGTGAGTGACCTTCCGTTCGTACTTATTCCAGCTAAATCAGAGTTAGCTTTATTTACAGTATTTTTCATTAATTTTCGCACCACCTGTTTTTGACTGATCCCATCCTAAGCTTAGAGACTCATAATGTCATGAGCGAATGACAGCAAGCTACTCACAGTGACATTGTCTAAGTTCACAAGTGTTAGAACTTGCTGCAACCTCGTGGTCACGTGAGTATGTCCCTTGACTGTTATTGTGATGCTTACCCACAACTCGTGGGTTCAATTTCCCAGCAAGCACATTACTACTACGACCTAAACAGATTGAACCAACTGTTTGCAGTTTCATTGGCGGTCACTGGGATCAATTGTGTTTACAATTATTAGCTACGCCTGTGCTCTATAATCATACCAAACATCGCATTTGACCATTTTTATGTTTAGGGCCGTCGAAATTCAGGATCTCTCATTTGACTAGAATGTGATCGGCTTGAGAATCATTAGGTGACAAGTGTTTTCGACACATCCTTGGGTTTTGACCATCATTATCGTTGAGACAGCAGTTGCACATCGCTGATCAAGCTCGGTCTACACGCTTATATCAGCTTTATGTAATGACTCAAGTTTTGACAGATAAGCTTCGGTAACGCACTGAGTGGCTTTTATCGCACAACTATGAAGGTTGGTGATTGTCCCAAAATAACTGGTTCTAAAACAAACTGTTTCGAAAGAAACTTAACTAGTTTTTCATTAAATGGGCAGTCGTATAAAACAAAAAGATTCTGTGAGACAGCACTAATCAATTTCGTTTTCTTCCCTGGGGATTAGCAGTCTCCGCAGTGTAGATAGTGACGAAGCAACAGGCCGAAAAACGATGGGGAAGACAGGCGACAAAGAATGACAGCGCGTTCTTCGTGGTCGGCTACTTGGACTCAAAACTTTGACGACTGAACAATGTTGATTGTTACGTGAGGTTCTCTTGTTCAGTTTCGTGGTGCTGCTTTTCAAGATGAAAGCAAACGGTGGTGAGAAACGACGTGCGGGTTTTTTAGGTATCCCGACACGTTACTCGTCTGCCTAATTCTATTGATTCCTGGTTAATTCTGATTTATGCGTAGGCGCTAAAATGTCTAACAAACTTTACATTCTCTCTGGAAAGTCTTCTAGATTTGTTTATCTGGACCACCAGCAGTAATCGAACTGCAGTATTATGTACGGTCTTCGGACTAGAACTCGAACTTCACACAAAATCGAGCCAAACCAAGCCGAATCAAATCAAACAAATTATACGCTTTATGCATTCTAAAAGTTGAAGCTTAAGGTTTTTACATGCACACGTGTCCAATAATCGAAAGGACAGTTACCTAGGTGTGTTTGAGTTACGAAATAATAATAGTAATGATAATAATATTGATAATAAACCTCATGGAGAGTTGACAAGTGGTCTCAATCGGCATAAATTGAGAAAAAACTTAATCCAGGCTTTTGGTTAATTCAGAAATAAGAAAGGTAGATTCGTGCAAAAATCGAACTAGACAAGGGGTAACAGAAGAGGAGTAGGACTGTCTCCATACAAATAAATGTTTGTACCTGTATCTAGTGGCAGAGATACATTTGAAGAGATCGAAATAAAAGACATGGTTTTTGTGAGATTGGACTTCTGTTACAAGCTTTTCGCATACTGTGAAACAACAGAATTACCGAAATGATAATTGCAAACAACGTTTCAGGGGTTAGGTAAAAATAAACAGTCTTTCGGCGACAAATCAAAGAAAACAAATGATAAGCAAGATAGCCAGTTGAGGAGCATACAGGTATTGATACATCATTTGAACAAGTGATGAGAAGTGAGGAGAGATTCTAACCACGGAACAAACATCAGTAGCATGACCGTGTCAACCGTGTCCAATCGTTGCTCAGAGTACTTCTCAGCAGAAGGAAGTCGAGATACGTGTTCACTGAGTACATGAAAGGATGAATGTAAGTTAGAAAGTTCCCCATACTCACTCTTTTTCAGGAAGGAAAAGAAACTGTCAACATTTTCGGATGTGGTTCCGGAGAGGAAAATCTGGTTAAGTGTTTGATGTTTAACGTCACACCAACTGCATAACTGATTACAAAGGTGTGAATGTTGGTCGGCATAGCACGATAGAAAGTGAAAATTTAGGACACCCTGAGCTGGTGTTGAGGGGAGATGAGAGGTGATCATCAAACTGAACAAATTTGTTTCGATTCATAGAGTGAATGAGTAAAGATCGATGGATGAAATTCAAATACTCGACTCATTGTGAATTTAAAATTACACCTGTCAGTCAACACTTCCGAACGTATCGCTGTAGTCTAAGAATCGTATACAAACCGTTCTGGATTTTTATCAAACGACGAGACAATGGAATGAACCAGACAAATGAGCGCATCCGTAAGCGGGTTGCATAGAAACCGTGATATTCCTCTGAGTTTCCATTCAGACATGAATTAGTTTTTCGGACATTTGCGACGTTCACAAAGTGAAAAGAACTCTCACAGTTTCTTTATTGGGGAAAACGTCTGATGGATAACTCAATTGGAGTTTGGTATAAAACATAGATCGTAGGAGACAAAGAAAAAGCGAGGATCAGACTAGAATAGGCAGTTATCCTTACAGTAACATGGACATGCACCTAAAGATCGAAACAGGTTTGTTATTGGTTGATAATAATTGTACATAAAGCATCACAGGTAAAAAAAAGTTTGGTTGGTTTAATACCGAGCAAACTGTATGATGAAAGGAACCGAACGTGGCAGTCCAACCACATCCTGTCGGACGACACACTGTGATGAATCGACTGAAAGAAAGTCCTATTTCTGACATGCTTTTTGTCGATAACTGACAAATTCTCCCTAGTACTGTTTTAACCTCGTTCGTCTGCTAGTTGCTCCTTAGTCTGATTAATCCACTGACTCGCCTGGTTGATCTATCTTCTCGATGATTCGTCGACCACCCGCCGTGGCATTGATAGTTCGCACGTTGGCCATTGTTACATGTTAACTGTGCGGTCCATTTCGACAGCTACCTCTGCTTTTTTGAAAAATAAATGGACTCGGACCTCAGAAAAACGTTCTAGAAGTGTGTGTCAGTCATGCTGCTATCCGGAGTTCAGACGTACTCCAATCATGCTTTAACGCCAGTAAAGGTGTAAACTGAAACGTCCAAATTCCGGATCACTGTGTGATGACCGCTGCAATAAGTTCAAAGACGCGGGCGACTATCGAGACGTACTGCACGTCTGGTTAATTCAACCGTTTCGAGTTCTGATCATTATTGCAGACCGGATCACGCGAAATTGCGAACCGATTTCTATCCAGTGTCCGTCCGCTAAGAAACAAGTAATACCAAGTGTGTGTACCAAACAGTATTCCTTTCGCAT
The DNA here is from genome assembly GCA_013368495.1 of Paragonimus heterotremus. Lineage (NCBI taxonomy): Eukaryota > Metazoa > Platyhelminthes > Trematoda > Plagiorchiida > Troglotrematidae > Paragonimus > Paragonimus heterotremus. The sequence continues at coordinate 59,728 of LUCH01003485.1, forward strand.
ATTATATGGATATGGAAACGGTCTCCTGTTAGACTGTTTTGTTTCTATTTTACGCTGACTTTGTGACAATTTGCTTCCATGTAAATTCTTTCTCGTGTTTAGAATGAAAAACATTTAAAACAGTTTGTTCCCTTCAGAAGTTTGAACAAAACAGTCAGAAAGCGAAAAGTGGTAGATGCAAGTATTTCGTATTGACTCATCAGTACCAAACTTACAATAACATGAAGCGGTTTTTTTGTTTCGAACAGTTAGGGGTAGGGTGGATAATCAGTCGGTTGGTAAGGAAAGGTCACTAAGTCCAGGGAAGGGTCGAGTTTATGAGCAGTTGTTTCTGAATACACAGGGTCGGATTCAGTCGATTGATTGCGACAGCCTCAGCATACAGCAAGAATCTTAGGTTGGAGTGGCGTAACAGGATTCTGAATGCACAAACTGAGTCGATAACGTGACCGGTAGTCTGGACGTGTCTTGCAACTGCGGACGCTGGTTGCTTGCGTGTTTAGAAGACATTGTTGTTCTTCTGTAATACAGAGTTCTGCACCCATTTAGGCA
>LUCH01003486.1:14045-28965 GCA_013368495.1 Paragonimus heterotremus
CAGGACCCTTATTACGCTTCAATAATTTGGGCTCCAGGACCACTTCTGCTTTCGACGGAGGACCGTCTGGATTGCAGTAACTGACCGATTGGGTCCCATCGTCCACATGATCTGGTTCAGGCCAGCTGAACTGGTCCTCAACATGTTCAGCCCACCTGTCAAGTCGGCGCGATTGACTGGTTTCACTTACACCGACTCGACGGCCAGTACAACCAGGGATCAGTGAAAACAGCCTTCTGCTATTCCCAGATGAAAAGGCTTTTTCTATCTCATGCGATTGTTCGACTAAGTAGTGCTCACGGTCTTTGCGCAAGCTTTTAGTCAGCTTGCGTTTAAGTTCTCGATGGTCATCATCATATTCAGAACCAGGTGGGATCGTTTAACGCTTGTTCATGAGGTTTACCGACGTGACGGAAACCCAGCTGTGTCGAAACTGAACAGCTCCTTCGGAACATACCTGTTCAAAGCATGCTTTCATAGCTTTGACGATTTATTCCCAGTGTTCGTTAGGATCACTCATCTGACTCGAACTGATCAACTTCTTCACCAAGGCCTCCTCGTAAGCGTTCTTCATACTACCATCGCTCGAATGTCAATTAAGTGCTTTGCATTTACGAGCATGTCCTCTGGGCAAATGACAAAGCAAAACGGGCAGGCACAACAGCATGGTCCGAGTCCAGGTGGTTTCTCCAAAAGGCACGACGGTCCTTAACGGAGTGGCGCCACCTGTAACTAACTGCTATATGATCCAACTGTGTCTACGGTTGAGAAGCACACGGAGGTCTCCATGTAACACAGTGCTCCTTCCTGTGTTGGAATGCGGTGTTCGAAATATACAGACTGTGGGATGCGCACAACTGCAGCAGTCTTTCGCCATTGTTAGTGCGTTGTGCCCGGACACTGAACATACCTCCTAGCCGCTTCTCATCCGGAGAACAAAGACCAAGCTGAGCATTCAAATCGCCTGCTAGTATGATGATGTCCGAGTGTTTAGTTTGCCTCAGAAGGTCAATGAGAGCGTCATAGAACGCATCCTTGGTGGCATCCAAACAGCAGTCCGTTGGAGCGTACGCCGATATAATGAATACGCAACGCTTTCCTGATTTGCGTCGACAGACTTTAACCGACTAATGGAGTCTGACAGCGCACAAGCGACTGTTCACTGGGATCCAATCGAGCAAGCATTGCTCCGCTCTGGAACTTAGTGCGATTCTCACCCCAGCTTGACCACGAGATTCAGCTTCGGCGTCACCAGAAACCCTGAGAGAGAAGCGCTTGGATCGACAGTTATCTGGAGGCGAACTCAAATGGATAACCATGCTGAAATCGTAGACTCGCGTCTCCGACACACAGCACACATCAAGCTCCAGGCTTGAGAGAGTACTAGCCAGAGTAGCTTGCTGACCGACTTGTCGGAGAGTGCGGACATTAAAGGCGCCAATGTTTACCAGTTATCTTTGCCTCAGAAAACAATAGTCGCTCGAAGGCATATGGAAGGATGAAGAAATAGGGGGTGGATTAGAAGGAGGAATTCGAGATCGGTTAGTAATATCACTGTTTAGACAACGATAACTTCTGATACTTGCCGGTCGTTTATGCCGCGGAAGGGGGTTAGCTTGAGGGACCTCACACCGAGTCTCTGACTCAAAAGTCTGACCTGCGAGACAACAGGATATGGGGTTTTCTTGGGGGACCCAACCCGGAGCCAATGACTCAATAGTCTGACTCACTTGGCAGTGAGGGGCTTGCCTAGCCCGAGGGCGCAGTGAATAAAAAATTGATGTCTCATTCTGAGCACTGCTGCGCGCAGTGAATGTACTCGAAGCTACATCAGGCTTTTGAGAGAAAATAAATGTTTTTCGACCGTATTGGATAATACGCCGGCGGTCACGGTCAACCGTTGGGCGATCGGAGTGCTCCTTGTTTGAGGGTACCTTTTCTAACCCCCTTCTTCCTGATATGGAAGACAGCAGTGCCGCAACTATGAAAATAGTTCTGCTGTATGCCCATAGAATCATACCTCACTACCTAAGCACTCCTATGCGGTCAGCAGTGCGTCATACAATCCTATGAGTGTAACTGCTTTTCGTCTGACTGTTCCCCTTTGGCCTGTCTGACAAGGTTGCACCTGGAAGGACCGGAGTCCTAGTCAGCATAGCCCGCCGGATCAAAACAGTACACAAGCCCGACCATCTCGGCAAGGTAGCAGCTAGGAGAAATGTACTGAAAATAATAGACAAAAAGTGTTTTGCTAATGAAGTAGGTATTGGTGTAGTCTATACCGTATTATAGACAAAAACATAACTGTTAATTTGGGCTGGTAACCAAACAAAACCGCCAGCATACGATGCACCAACAAAGTTGAAGACAGGAAAAGGTAGAAAGTTATCATAATCCACGTTTCTGAAAAGGAGAGCGGATAATTTATCAAACGAAGGCAGCCGTTGGATACTGCGAATGAAAAATATACAACCGAACAGTCATAATCGCGAACAGCCTACTCGTCTTCTCTTCGTTGACTGTGTGTTGCAAGTACGTTGATGACTTACTAGTCCAAGACGACTATCGCATGCGCGGCCGCATTAATCACAGAGCCGTGTAGCCAAGTTACCATGACCTCTGGCACCTATAGGTCCTTAGCCTGTCGCATGCTTGAACTCAAGACCATACAACTGTCATTTTCTGAACCATCAGACGCTCGTCTGGTTCAAGGGCAAGTCCGCCTAAAATCTAAAGTCGTTATTACAACGCAAAACTTTTACCTGAATAGCATCTTGGTATCGTACCTTCTGACCATCAGGACTGTGGTTACCTGCTTTGAGTTGTTCATATAGCACGTGCTTAAGGGTCAGTTCGCTAACCATCTAATGGATGTATCCTTGTCAACGGAACTGACCGGGCACCTGCATGGCTACGATTTTGTCTGTATCCCACCACCGAATATTCAGAATGTGTCTTGCAGACTGTAGGTGGAAATTGCCTAAATGCCACGCATTCCGCTAGGACAGTATCCAGGTTACACTTCCTAGCAACAACCTGGATAGAATCACTGCGCGGTGAACAGGCCGTTTGTTTTTCATTTTTAGGCAGAGGTTTTTCCAGACGCATTTTTCAAATTGTTCGTAGGCGACGGTAACCTTCACCACATAGAGACTGACTGCGTTCATGCCACTTCTCCTGGATCTGTTAAGCGGCTAACATCATACCTGCTGTAATACAGCTTGTTCGAAATCCATTTTGCTTTTCAGCAACGTTGATCTTCAAAACCTCCACACTGAGTTGGTACAGTGAGATAATTGTTAAGGCTTTCCTAGCGCAGCTCAGCCGATTAATTCCATGATGACTATCGGTGTTTTGCTGGGCACTCCTACCTTTAACCGAAGGCACGGTGAGGGAATCCTCTAACTATCGGGGGATTATTCCTTGCTCCTCGATAGGGTGAAGTAATTAGTGCAAAACACTTTCTAAAACTGGGCCACTGCGCCTTAGAAGATTGGCTAGCAACCCATCTTTACTAGCAACTTTCCCGTTTCACAGTTGTGAAACAGCCCTATGCTTTTGTATGAAATCCAAAAATAGAACAGATGGTTCCCTAATATCTTTTGGCAGGCTGTTCATGGTCACCCAGTCAGTGACGGTTGACTGGTTTAATAGATTACCACAGTGTTTTCACCAGACTTACATGATGCCCTTCGAGTGACTGCACAAAAAGCTAGATTTCTTGATAGTGAATGCTTTAGTCAACTGGACGGATGGGCTAGAAATCGTCTTAAGCGAAGCGTGAAACCCTTTGTATGATTAGCGGTCGGCCTAGCCCTCCATCAATTCATACTGTTTTTCCAGCCAGCCGCCCCTGATTCCTCTAGGTCGCCCAACAAATTGACGGCGAATGCTTCGAAATGTGGTTCCTTTGTCCTTATCGTTTGGGTTCATTATGAAAACCACAAATACTGCACTTTTTACCTCATCAGACTCAGTCTAACACCATCGTTGTCCAGCTAGTATGGGTGTTTCTGGCATAAGATGCCGATCGCCTTGCTTGATGTTTTCGCAGTCTACTCCTTGAGATATTGCTACATACGGTCAGTGGAAGTATATACTTCAGTCTCTTTCAGACGAACGGTAACTGCTCTTTGAAATGCTGCCTTTGTTTTTGTGTTTTCCAGTCATTTATCACCCAACGGTCGCATACATACATGTCTACACATATGTCGACTCAGAGGGTCAACACGTACAGTGAATCCGAGGAAACAACAAGACGTAACTGGAAAGCGTTTGATGAGGTTCGCCCTTCAACAGCTCGAAACCAGTATGACAGTGTCTTAATAAAACTATCAAGTGTGCATTATGCATTAAAACGTAAATCACTGCGGCTCTAGTCTACCGAATCAATTAAAAAGATTAAACTAACCCTTATCCCGGATTGTTGGACTGTTCGCTATTCTTGGGCTTTGTATTCCACTTAGCTCCAGGCTTGACTGTTCCAGCAAGTAGGTTATACCAAAATTATGTCTTTGTCTTATTTGCCAGAATGATCAGTTTGGTCGTTTTCGGTATGAAGCGTCCGGGGGAACGGTGTCCCATAAACGACAGGCCACGGATGAATTAAGTTTACTAGTGTGAAAGAGAAGGGTTTGCTGTAAGTCACCAAAGTGGAACCAATCAGAGGTAGTATATGATCGCTGCATGAAAGTACATTTCGAAAAGATGGCCAACCTTGACATTTGAGTGCATTAGTACTAAGCATTTGGATAAACACGGGTGAGTTTGCGCAAATTATCCCATTTTCATTCGGGCCTGCTGATAAGTACAAACTAGCATCCTTTTGTTTTAGATAGAAGGGCCATCGGATGCATAAACAAGGAAGAGTTATAGACTACATGATACGGACACCCGATTGTCAGGTGACGATTGGGACTGATCAGATAAAGGATTTTTGAACGGGGTTCGACTACACGTGTGCTAATATAGTAAACCAATACAATATTCGGCGGTTACAGTTACCCTGTTTTGACAGTCTTAGGACGTTGAGTCCCAAAAGATAGAATCTATCAGAGTAATTTTGGATAAATTCATCCGAATATATTGAATATGTTCATCAATCGCAACCATACGACATTTGTGAAAAAGTCAATAGTTCCAAGCTTCATATGTGCACACTAGTTTCAGGTATGAATGCTATTCACAGGAACTCATGAACATCCGACAGTGTAGACGATCGATTTTGAAAACATAAACCTGGTTAAACATTACTGATCAATAAGGTTTCAAGATGTCTCAGTAGTTGTAACCTTTGTGTATTCAGCAGAACCGTAAAATATGATTTGATACTGAGGGTATACTCTGTGATCATTAAACGACTACCAATGAAATGAGTTGTTTTCAGTGTTCTCCAAATACCACTTACCAGGAAGTCTGTTAAAGCGTATTTCATTCAATTGGGCGCGTGGTAGCCAGTCATTATAAAGCGCTTCTTCTCGTTCTAATGAAACAGCTGCGTTTGCAATTACGGAAGGGGTGCATATGTGCACAACAGTCAAGGATCTACGATTAATAATAATGTGTGAAATGAATTATACCATAACTCGCATCCTGGAACTATCTTATCCAAGTGGTGTGAAAAAACTGAAAACACATTTAAAGTCTCAGTGTGAATGGGACGACGCTCCTCATGATTTCACTCAATAAATAAATCAGAGCAACGCTTGTTACCAACTTTTTTAAAGAACCTGAGATCGTTGTCGGGGAAAACAAGTTGAAAATCTGAACTTTACCCCGTACACTACTTCTTGACGTTCAGTGGTTTACATCAGACCCTCAATTTTGCCATGTTCTGCCTTTCCATTACCGAAGTAAACACTATTTGTAAATCGTGATTAACTAAGTGTTTTAGTCTAGTTCTACTTGGGCGTTGTCTTTTCAAGAACAAGTCACAAGAACCCCAGACAGATAGGTTTGTACAGAAATGAGAAAAGTCGAATTCCTATGGGTTCTTGTTTTTATACTGATCAGAGAACAGAAATTTTTAGACGGTTCACTATTATAAAGAAAACGTTCGGTGATACAGCCTAAATTACATAATCGGCAGAACGGACAGCCACACATCTGGTGACGCCGGAATACTTCGGCAGAGGGAAGCGTGGCTAAGAAATTGTTTCACTGGTCAGCTGCTCCGTATTCGCTGATAACTTAGAGTTTCAAACACCCGTACCATGCCATCAATAACTACACATTTAGGCTGTGCGCCCCAAATTGGGAAGGTATAGAGTTACAAATTCTGTCTACGCAGCAGCTTGCATGTTTGAAGAACCCTTTTTTGACAACTATCCCCTTAATCGTTAGCTTCTAGTTACAAGAACGAAATCTGATAAACATGTGGAAGATTTTTCACTATGGGTTTGGGTCTTCCACCAGGTGCTGGTTGTGCGTTAACAGCTTATCCAGTACTGTCAGTCTTTTTCCGTAAGAGGTCACTTCCAGTGAGAGTTGTGTTTTTTGGATACTCATGGCAAAACATGTCTGGTGCGACGTTAAGAAGTATAATGAAGTTGTACATGTTAGGAAAAGCTTCAGGACGAAACGTTCGACGGATTCTTTCCAATAGATTCAGTGTTAGTTCGGCTTTTTTGTTGAGTCTGCATAAGTTGCAAAAGATAGGTACATTGAAGATTAGCCCAATTGTCTCCATAACGTTAGTTAACAAAACTGACGGTTATTTTCATTTGCGTTTACCTTGTAGGGACTTAAAAATAACCCTGGTCTGCATGCTGTACGTTGTGTAAAATTCTTTTTTATTCTCATTGTACATAGGATCGTAAAGATCTTCGTCTGCTTGCTGCATGCTATCGCGTTTGTCTGTGTGCATGCTTGTCGACCTGTGCGCGCCAATGGCGATACACATTTCCGGCTTGCTCGCGCGTTGGATGGTCGGATCCTCAATCTCCCTAGTTGCTTTCGCATATCGGTACCGTTTAGCATTGGTTGAGACCTATTGTAACTGTCATATAATATACGTTCGGTCTCCCGCAATTATTCCTATTCTTAGTGTGCGTCTGGTATTTGTTATGTATACGTTAGAAAGCGTTAATTTGGTGCATGTACACACTAAAACCTTTCAAAAATAATATTTTTCTGTTTGCAGCAATCGTCTGAGCAAAATTAACCTGTCGTACCATACGACCTCATCGATCGGTTCCACAATACAATTTTGGTAATGGTTTATATCCCAACGATTAGGTTATTCAAAAACTAAAAGTAGGCCTTGGTTGTCTCAGAATAACACAACCAGCGATCACCTACGATATGTTGACTTTTTTGGACGGTGCTTCCACAATTTGCGTGTAGGTGAAGGACAAACAGAAGGACACGCCCATTAAAGCACCGTGCTTAGTCCGATTGATTTTCAGTTGTCTGGCATTCTCACACTATTTCAGGAACTAATCGATTAATCTCATTTCCTTCTCTCAACTCGTAGAGTCAAGGTCGAAAACTATGTGCATACAGACCTATAAAACAAACCCAAATCTAACTACTGGTTACAACGAATAAATGCTAATGGCCGAAGAACAACTGAACAAGGTGACTAACTACCTGGCAAGGTTACGTGACCCGGTAACACACCGTTTTCATTCCGTTACCGCGAGGGAATTCCTCGAATGTTGGCAACATTACGATCGAGATGGGAATGGATATCTGGAAGGCGAAGAACTTGATGGATTTCTGCGTGAGTTTATCTCCAGTGTGATTCCAGGGGATATTGGAAATGAGGTCGTCTCAGATATTGCGATGACACAGTTGAAAACCGAGTTTATGAACGCCTACGATGATAACTCAGATGGCCGTATCGACATAAACGAATTGGCTAGAATTCTACCGACGGATGAAACGTTTCTTGCCTTGTTTCAGCACGAAGCCCCGTTATCCACAAGTGTTGAATTTATGCGCGTTTGGAAACAGTTTGACGCTGATAACAGTGGATATATCGAAAAAGAGGAACTTCGCGGTTTTCTCAAACACTTGCTAGTACAATCGAAGATAAATGTTTCAGATGAAAAGCTTGACGATTACACAAACACACTTCTAATCCTGTTTGATCGTGACGGTGATGGTCGCTTGCAATTAAACGAAATGGCAAGGTTACTGCCAGTGAAAGAAAACTATCTCGTAAAGCCTTTATTCAGAAACACCAAGGACATAACCGAACGTACAATCGACCGCATTTTTCGAAAATACGATACAGATGGGAACGGGAAACTGGAGAACGAAGAACTGATGGGATTTTTAAAAGACCTCCTCGAAGCAGGCGGTGGTGAACTAAGTGAAGACAGGATGCTGCAAATGAAAAACTCAATTCTGTCCCAATGGGATGCAGATCATGATGGGAAAATCGGCAAACAAGAACTCACGGACTTAATCTTACAAACCGTTCGCATAGCCCAAGAGACAGAGGCACTGAACCGTTCTAAAGATCATTAAGACCCATTTGTTTAGACAGAATCATTCGGAACTATCTGTTTGGCGAATGTACCATTTAGAGTGTGTTGTTTTAAACAAATAAAGTCTGTTTTCGTTTGTTGAGTAAGTCTGGTTTAATTCTGCAACTATCCTTCTCGTCAAAAGCAAATAGAGTTTATTGGGGCTAGGTGTGAATAGTAAAACGACCTGGTTAATTTAGGCTTACTTATCCATATCGTGAATTATACTCTGCTAACGGTCTGATTTACAACTTTAACGGTTTTTATTGCGAAACTCGAACATGTCTCTGAAATGGGGCCGTTGGTTATGCTTCTGTTCGTTAATCTACTCAGACACTGATATTTCCTAGGTTACCCTTACGCTTTCGTATGCAAGGCCAGAATCTATGCTGGGGATGTTATGTTTGATCTAAAACTTTCCTTACTTGAAACAATGCGGACCGGTTATTATATTTTTGTACAGTGTGATCGTCAGATCAACTTGGTATTATTAAAAGGGGGGAACTTATGACACTCAATTACTCTAGTTACTAATAGCTAAATCGAAGTGAGATCACACATTATGTTGTGACATAATTTTATTACAGTATTGACGATTTTGACTATCTGGTTTTAAATTATCCGAATAAATCACCAATGCTTCGAAGCACTCTAGACAGGTAATAAATTAAGTTTGCTTTACACATTACAGAATGCAGAAGAGCCACTAATTAGAACGTTGTGTTGTTTCTTAGGCCCAATCCCTCATTACAAAACGCTAGGAGAACGGTTTGATGGGCTCGAACAAAGATTTTCTGATTCAAAAAACTGTCAAGTGAAATCATTATCGAAGAAGCAAGATGCTGAAGAAATTGAGTTAGTTACTTTGTTTGATATGTCACAACCATCTTTGAACAATTAATCAACATTGATGTTGGGGGTTCTTTGTAGGTACTTGACGAGAAACAAACATGTTTGAGTCATACGCCAAACTGGAGTTCTATAGTCCTTGTACAGTGAACCCCATTTTAAAATGAACGATTTAACAGCATGTTTGGAGCAATCATCAAATCAGTCATTTCGACTACCGTTAAATCAGTAATGCCAGACAACTTCAGCCGATCCACATTTCATATCACATGTTTTGAAATATCAGTCCAAAGGTAAATGTATTTGATGCACGTAGAAAAATATCTGTTGACATATACTCGGGTGAACTGTTCGACGCCTGAAACTCATGTTTCCAAAATGTAAAAACGTCAGAAACCTGATCGCCATGCACATATGGAAAGTGTAGCATGATAAGGAAACAACAACGCCTTGACATACGGTAAGGAATGTGACTCGAACTGTGGCTGATTTCGCTATTTGTGACTTCACCTTTAGCGTCCTATATCTATCCTAAAAGTGATGAGACTTTCAGTAGTGTTTCCTCGCACATTTGTCCGCCCATTCTCACTAGTGGTTTAATTTTTGGTTTGCTGGACATCTGGTTAAATGATCGATCCAATGTAACCTTCGTATGCCCAGTCTTTTCTCTCGGAACTTTTCGATCAAATTTACTTATCAGGACATCTAATGTTTCCGCCAATCCACTAATATCTAAGCAGGCTTTGTCTAACTTATAAGTACATAGGCGCAAGCAGTTAAGCACAACTGTTAACCGAATAAACATGTACCACTTATGATATGCTTCCAAAGAAAACCACTTTTTAAGCAGTTTGATTTTGGATCTTTGCGCTTCCTGAAATCAACCGGAACATCAATGTATTTCGTAAGTCTGAATTGCTAATGGTTCACCTTTCATGGGTTTGGGGGTTTCCGGATATCAAACAATTATTAGTGTGAACATGGAAAGTTTATGCGGAGTTGCCTGATTTGTCGTGGACGGTTGAATTAAAAATGGAATAGGAATTTTTCATTCCTCATATTAATAGCTACTGATGACAAACAACTCTGAGTTTAACACAGTTCGGTCTATCCATGTAAGTCAGTACCATCTAGTTTGTCCTGTTCCCTAGCATCTTTTTTGGTGATTCCTAACGTAGGCTAATCCACAGTTGTTCATCACTTTTATTTCTGTGTCCATTTCACATAACCGACAGAGATTTACCGAAAATAAGGCGTTCATGATTATGGAGGCCAGTCAACTTGTTTGTTTTGCCTCGGATTAGCTGAAAATTTGAACTCGAGGTGTTTCGTTGATAGCGACGTCAACTAGCAACCACATAGCTGCAACTTCGAGCTCACTTACTTCAAGTCTTCCTATTTTGGTTTTGGCAGCTACTGGTATACGGCTCACCTTTTTGCCTAAGTAGGCAATCGCACAGGAGCAATCTAACCGTCTTGAAGATGGAAACTTTCCTACTCGGTACTTTTAAGGTAGCTGTATCATTGTTTTGGAGTCTGTTCGATCCGTGTGGTCAGCTTCAGTGACCTCTACGACACTCGTTGTGAAAAATCATCTCCTGTAAAGAATATAAATTTCAGTTTTGTGTGGATTAACCAAATGTTCTCAAACTTCTCACTTTTTATTCTCAATTCTATGATAGAGCTGGTTTCGTCTACTTGTAGACTCACAAGTTCAACGGGCTGTTCGGATCTTGAAAACACTAATCCGTTACGATACGGAATAGTGCTATACTTGGGCAGATATTTCATCCTATTCATTTTTGGCCACAAATTACGTAATGATACAGTTGAGGTTGCCGACGTGAATCCACCCGTGGTCAAGTTGGCGTGCGATAAATTTGCATTTAGGGCGACTGTTCACTGATTACGTACGGCTTCTTGTGAAAATTTTCGGTAAGTCACAAAACACGATGTATATTCTTCCTAAAGACTCATCAAACTGCTACAGATATAATACATCAAAATAGAAATGGTCACATGTAAAGCTTAGCGTGAATCAAAATTCATTCTGTCATCTCATTCATGCTTACGAAGTCCAGTTGGATGTTATCTGTTCATGTATCGAGCGAGTGAGCCAACTAATGGTCAAGGCGGCTGAAGTGATTGATATGAATTTTCTGTTTACTTAAAGTTGGGTTACGTAACTGAATGGTAATGGCCTCGATGGCGATTACTGGTCACTGGCGGATCATTGTTGATGAATTCGGTAAGACAATGTTGAGGGTAGTAAATGGTTGATCTACGTCGACCTAGTGACTGTCATCAGCCAGATGACTTACAATAGCTTTCATAATCGATTTGTTTTCATCTGTCTTAATCCACTCGAGATGATGCTGTACGCTTATTTAAGATGAATGCCGATTTGTACGACTCACGTGATCTGATGAACAGTTGTAAACATTTTGTATACGTCTTGGTTGCTCCTTATACCGTTCGGACATTTCGGGGGTGGGGTGGGTGGCCAATTATCACTTTAGACGAGCTGATGTTGTGTATGCTTTGATTATAACGCATTCGACCGGTGGTCCTATGAAAACCACTTGCTGTGAAACACTTTGAATGACTGGTGTAGTAGACCACCGAGCTCTGTGTCATCAGATCAAGTGGGAACAAGACTTGTGGTGCCGATATGAGCTTCGGAAAACAAGTACATCATTTGGAATTTCGATAATCCCGGTTTCGTTCGCAAACTGATCGATGGTTTATTCAGCTGCCAATGTTCTGACGTATGGTTTAATTTCCTCAAACGACAGCAGTTTCATTTGGAGATGGATCTGGGTTAGGCGGGGTCAGCTAAAACAACCTTCATGACAACCTAACCTGGCATTCTTGTGTACCAGCAACACAGTTCATAGTATTTTCAACCCCGTTTCAAAAATTCAGCTTTAATTTTTGTCTCACCAAGGTCGCCACTCTTTTAATGTCCAAATAAAGTGCAGTTCAATGTTTAACCATTTTCTTCTGTTTATGTGGGCGAGATTACAATGGCCTGCTTCCAGCGGACCTTGTCAAGACCATGAAATAATTTAAGCTGTGTGTGGGCCTTTTAACACCAACTCTGTACAAATTTCCTGTGGAGGCTATCTTGACCACTGTTGAAAACTCAGTGGGTGATCCTAATTTATTCGTACAGTTGAATCGAGCCCATCAAAACTTGTGGCTAATGGGGTAGAAGGAAGAGGATGTGAGTATCTCTCTTTCATTTCTCGGTATGATAATCACCTGCGAATTAGATGGAACGACGGAGATAGTGTCAACGGTGACAATAAACATCTAAGAAACAACTTCCTGAGAACGTACATCGTCGGAACTGTCTGTTCGATACAATGTACTAGACAGTTGTTCGTACCCTTAACCACAGCAGACGGATTTGGTCGATTTATCCCATTGTTTATGCAAATACTCATGTCGATCATTATGTGCCATAAACAAGGTAACGAACGGACAACTAGCTATTCCTCCCAATTATCGTACACCCAAACGTTTGAGAACAAAACCGACATTATTGATGAATAGTGTGACAGACATGGAGTGATCTGTTTGTGAAAAATCCGGGTTTTGGCTGGATTAGGATCAACAATAGGAATGGCATTTGCCCTGCCAGGTGAACTAGGAGGTCATGCCTGGAGCTTGGAACTTTCAAACTAGAAATCAATTACTATCACAGCTCTTTATAGTGTCATTGGTCTGTGCAGTAACCCACTGGTATCTTACGTCTCCGGGGAAATCGGCCGAAGTTGGATATCAAACGACTGGAAAACTGCGAGACGAAGACTGCTTTTCAACGTGCAGTTGCCGCCCGTCTCCACGACGTTCCTGCATCCACTACTCCTGATGGTATGTGGCAGTTCATCAAGGAACAAATCACGAAAGCACTCACCGAGACGATCGGTATCAAGCGTCAGAAACGTCCGGACTGGTTCGACGACAACAACGTGGCTATCGCTGAATTGGTACGAGAGAAGAATATTGCGTTTGCTGCCTCCACGGTGGACCCAGACAATGAAACGAAGAAGACCACGTTCCGGAGTATCCGCCGTCAACTGGCTGAGCGTGTTCATGGAATCAAGGACAACTGACAGATGAAGCAGGGCGAGTGGATGCAGGGCTTTGCAGATCGTCGACAACATAAAGAGTTCTACGATTCGCTCGAAGCAATCTTCGGTCCATCTATCCAGTCTACTAAAGCATTGGTAGATGTGGACACTGCCTGTTCGTGCACCCAGCCAGAGGACATCATGAAAGTCTGGCGAAAACACTTTAGTAGCCTACTAAACCGCCATGCTACCACTGATTAGCTGACCGTGAACAGCTTGCTGCAACAGTCCATCAAGTATTCACTTGCTCTCGCCCCGGATTCACTAGATTTGCAGAGAGCGATAGGTCAACTTCGCAACGAGGAGGCTGCAGGTGAAGATGGATTGCCAGGTGAGATCCTGAAAAATGGCCGCCCAGCGATAGAACATGCACTGCTCCAGCTGGTTCACTCCATCTGCGAGCACGTGGTGATGCCATAATATATCAGGGATGCTGTGATAGTACCTTTGTTTAAAGGCAAGGGTAGCAAGCAATACCCCCGACAGCTATCGGGGCATCAGTCTGCTGAGCTGCGCAAGCAAGGTGTTTGCAAGAATCCTTCTGAACCGGCTAAATAAGAATGTCTTAAAGACCAATGTTCCTGAGGAGCAATGCGGATTCCGGGTGAATCGGAGTACGATCGACCTGGTGTTCGCTGTTTGACAGCTTCAGGAGAAGTGCCGCGAATAAAACCAGCCCTTGTATGCCCTCTTCATAGACTTCACCAAGGCGTTCGATTCTGTGAGTCGCGAGGCGTTTTTGACGGTGCATGGTAAGGCCAAATGTCCACAGAAGTTCGTCAATTTGATTAGATTGTTGCATGTGGGCATGAGGGCGAAGGTGCAATCGTGTGGATCTGCCTCTGATGATTTTGAGATTGTCACTGGCGTGAAGCAGGGTTGTGTCCTGACCCCATCCCTATTTATATTTGACTGCCGTGCTAACAGTTGCTTTTCGGGACTCTGAGGAAGACGGTGTTGAGGTAAAGTATCGGACGGACGGGCGCCTACTGAATATTCGACGTTTCGGCGCCCAAACGCGGTTACATACCTCAATGATGCACATGCTTCTGTTTGCACATAGCGAGAACGAACTACAGCGACTGGCCACGACTTTCGTGACCACGGCATCCTGGTTCGAACACAGGTAAGACATTTTCATTCTTTCACCCTTCTCCTGGCGGTGGTGCTATCTGTGCATCTTCACCCCAAATCCGTGTTAATGGAGATATTGTCGACAGCTGCACAGATTTCTGCTACTTGGGTAGCAATTTGTCTACCGATTTGTCCGTGGACTGCGAGCTGAGAGCTCGTGTGGCTAAGGCTAGTATTGCTTCCGGACGTCTTGAAAAATGTGTTTGGAAGAACCACAGCCTGAAGCTGAGCAATAAGCTCATTGTCCACCGCTCAATAGTGCTATCTATACTGCTGTACGGCAATGAAACGTGGATATTGTATCAGCGGAACGTGCGCTATCTG
>LUCH01003486.1:42880-67509 GCA_013368495.1 Paragonimus heterotremus
CCATGGTAACTGCTCTGCCATCGGCCATTAGCCCAAGATGGAATTGTGCTGTGTAAACACACGGTCACATATGATTGTGAGTAATGCTGTGGTTGCAAGAACACCGTGACAGAAGACAGTGTGTGTTCCGTTAACTTCAAATGATAACCCCAGGACTAGGACTTACCAGGTTGAAGTTATAAATCTGTGACTTCACTTTGATGAGATATATCATTTTGCCTTGGAAATTCATGGCGCAATGGGTAACACAGATGCCTCATGATAATGTGGTCGAGAGTTCAAACTCCGATGATAGCAAGAATGTGTGTTACTGGTGAGTTTTGTCAACAGCGAAAATCACGTCTTTTAAGTCCGCTGAAAAGCCTATGGGAATGCGAAGGCTGCAATTGATTGTGAGTGCCGTTCAGTTTATATCAATCAAAATTCCTTAATATCTATCAACAACCCTAGCAATTAACTACCGGCAATATGATCTGTCGCCAGGCTAAATAATCTACTCGTCAGAGCATGTCACTTTATTCGTTTTGAGACGTAATCAACAACAATTCGAAACATGTTGTTCCCACAGGGGTGGTCAACAGCGTTCTGTTCAATATCTGTTCGCGACTTCCTTATGCTAACTGTCTGCAGTCGACTACTTTTTTGTTCCCACATATCTGACTATTAAAGTGTTTACCCTCGCGCATTGGTGATCAGCCTGGGTTAGCCTTCCGGCGTTCCGATGTTGACCAATAGGCTACTTCATCATTGGCAGACATATTCAATATCGTGGATGTCGTGGTCAGTTTAGGATGCTCACGTCATTTGATATAAGGATGCATTTTGGCACCAAAACTTGTATGTTGTTGCATCGTTTTTTATCAAACGAAGCCAACCAAGTTAGTAACAATTGATAGTAGATAGCTTTTTGATGCACGTTTATGGGCCACCCAAACTAAGATGAGTGTGATTTTTACTAATCGGTTTATTCCGGGATCTATTGTTATTTTGAACCACGGGTAATATCGGATTCGTTTAATTCGACCTAACTAGAGCACAACTATTTTCCATGTGAAATACAAATCCAGGCAACTCTGGTCAATGTTGCATACCACACGACAACCGATGTTGCTTGTACTGGTTATTGGTCGTTAGAACCCAAAATCAATGCCTGTTACGTATCCAAATCTCAGGCGTTGTCTTCGTTACTTTATAAAAGGATGCGGAAGGGCACTGAGTCCATAAAGAGGGGATTGATAGAGGGGAGTCTGCTCAATTTAGCGGTATAAGAGTTAGTTTTATCATTAAACTTTCGCTTTCTTTACGTAAGTTTCATCGTTTATACCCCACATATTTAGTGTGAAGTTAATATGATATGTATGTCCTTGCGGTGGCTAATGAAAACTTAGTGAATTAATCTATCCACTCTCTTCACTTACCTGCTCGAAACACCCTTCAACTTTTTGGTAAACCTTATACAGACATGTAACCTGCTCACTGAATCAGTGATTTATTCAGCATTCATCATGCCTATGGCTTTTTCTAAATGACTTGAAGGCTCCTGGTGAGCCTCGGATGATGGATCACTGTTCAACCACACCAAATTGTCTTGCCGATCAGTAAAGTGGGCTGAATTGATAGTAAACTGTGAATGGTCACCTAGGATCGTTTGCGGGTAAAACGATGCGATTTACAGCCGAATACCTTCAATATAAGAAACGAGCGACATTAATACCAGATGTTCACGAGGTTATCATTTGGCGAGGAGGTATTTTTGGTTGACGATATACAGATTATCATAGACCATCTCCGTGTCTGTCACTGATGCTCATTTTATACTCGGAAGTAAACTCGGTGGGTCAAGATTACAGATAACTTTGGACTATCACCAGCCACCATAAAACTTCCAACAGTTGACGAGAGAGAAAGAACTATTAATCATGGAACTATAGGCTATTTTTAGTTGACATGACTAAGGGGATCTACATTAAAATTTGTGAAAAGTACTCAGACGTTTCCGGAGAATAAACGACCAAGTTTGCTCGCTTTCTGGTGTAGTAAGGACAGAAGTTGATAGGAGAAGTTCAGTGACATTGCGGTAGAGACTGCATACTGTGTACCGGTCTTCAGGTCTTTGGACTAGAGGTACGGTTATCCGAAAGAAGTAGACTTATAGAGAACTCTTCATGATGAAGGTGAACACAAGGATTCAAATTCCACCAAACAGGACTATTAAGTTACGAATATACCGTAGACTGGATTGGAGCTTTTGTGAGTAAACTCTTCAAATGGCGCTTAATCATCTAAGATATCATGTTATCCATTAAATCCATAGAGGGTGATGAACGTTACCCTCCATTTTCAGGGTGACTAGAAATCAAGGTTTGCCAACTTCATTGGGAGAGCAAACGAGCGCCCTTCACTCTAGGTACAGCTTAGGTCAACGGCTTTTATCTATCAATGATAAACTAGTATATCGCGGAGAAACTGTACATGAACTTTTAGAGATGTTCTACAATACACAAGCTGTTTGAAAGTATTTCAGAAACTAACAACACGACCTCATTCTGTAGAAAATATAATGTCGATTAAGGAAAAAATGAACTTCACCTTGTACAAAGCGAAGTGAGTACCGAATCAGTCCACTTGAGGACCACTGCTTTTCATACATAATTTGGGGTAACCTGTGAGTTACCTCATACAAATCAAAGAGTGGAATATGTGGAAAATTCAATAACTGCGTTCAGAACAGTTCTCAACACTACATTAATATGATTTATCTACATTGGGAGACATAGTTGCAGACAGTTTGTCTACCGGAAAAAACTAACCGTTTAAGTTCAGTTAATCTGACTAACTGACTGAGCGACATATATCATTAGATCGATTGATATGAACGGCCGCTTACACTTGAGGCAACACAATTAGTCGATGAACTAGCTCACATTTCAAACAACCTTATTTGGAGTAATATGGTGTCAAAAGGATAAGATAAATAGTCGGAACTGTTTGGTGTCTATTTTTGAAATTACATTTTGTAGCTTGGATATCTATAATTTATGATTCGAAACCGTACATAACCCACCATTTCATCTCGGTTAGTTAGCACAGGAACACACTGAACTAGTCGTCAACCGTAGACTCGGAAATTTACATGCCTAACTTCTCATTCCAGGTGAACCAAAAGCATCCAGTCACTGTCTCAACATCCTACGCTTTGAAAGCTTAGCGTAAACACGGCATTGGCAGCGACACAAGGGGGGTGTCAACGGATGTGGATTGGGTTGGCAACGCACCCGTATTCTATCTGACAGCCCACTGACCTGCTCAACGTGTGCAAGGACGGGGTGAGGGTTGGCAACGCGCCAACATGTTTCAACACATCCTACTTTGTTTGTATGGAACGCAGTGGAACACGCCTGCACACGAGCCTAACACCGATGCCATGATGTACGTGCACGCGGCCTCAAAATAAACTTAGCCAATAAACCATATGGTCAAACAGGTTTTAGCATGCTGTAGTCTGGCTTTATCTTCCCGTTGGATTGGCCCCACTCCATTCCACCACTTGTTCAGTCCGGCTACCATCTCCAGGGCTTAAAATTGGAACAGCGTTTTAACGTGATGCTGTTTATTCCCCTCATTTTAAGGACTGATCATAAGGCCTTCGTTTAATAGAAGTTTATCGATCAAAACACTGTATTGATACCGCATACATCCAATATGTGGGTCGTAAATGGATGCACTGAAACTCCTAGGTTCGATCCCGTTAACTTGCAGCCTGTTAGAGATCACTGTTCAGATGATGCATAACAACTTTAGGAGTTTCATTGTCTCGTATTAACTCCTGGCGTTTGTTCAGTAAACCTACTTTTTGGGAACCAAGTCAGACCTGGGAACAATCAGAAACGTAATCGTAAAACGACTTTCAGCTACAAAAACTACAATGGTCTTGCACAAAACGGTATCTGCTTTAGGAACTGTCTATATGCCCCTAAATTTCATGGTGATAGACCTGCCGACCTAATGGCCAACTGACCTTGGTAGATAAGGGAATTTGTACTTCCGCCAAGTCTGACAATAGCCAAAAGGGGTCGACTGAAAAGTCTATGGAAATACGACAGCTACGATCAACTGTGGGTGATGTTCAACTTGAAAATATTCAAACGATTTTTCAGTGTTATTTACATCACCAGATTACAGAGATAACTCATATCTGTTTAGACCCGTACGCTAACCAACTTCTACTCATCCCACTGCATTATCAAGGACAACCTACGGTAATGTGGCTATTATGTGTTCAGTGCTGACTACGCAGTGAAAAGAAAGAAATGGAGGTTGGTGATAACCACATGGTGAACAACCTATTGGTTGTGGCAGGCTAGGGTTATTCGTTCGGTGTACATAAAAAGTTCGCCTGACACGGTGGATGCTTACATCATCTCGTGGTGTTTACTAAGTACATGTTGTGGGTGTACATCTTATTCAAGGGGGTCCGAGTACCAGTGATGTGTTGAGAAACGTTGAATATACAAAACCTAGAAGTCTCACGCACACAACCAATCCAGTGGTTGAATACGGCTTGTGCTCTGGCAGTCACTGAGACACAGTACAGACAAGTGACTTGACCGGTTCCCAAGAATGTCAACAGATGTGGACTGTCAGTGGAATGTAGCAATTGATGTACATTTTAAAGGCTTCAGACCAGTATAAAGAATCGTTTGTGACTCGATTTAGTTCGGAGTTAAAGGTGGCCTAACCAACTGAGTACTTGCGTTCCAAACCTGTATACTGTTCAACCCTTCTAACCTCTCTCGCGTGCAGCAGTTCACAAAACGGCATGGTAATCAACCTTAGAGAGAAAAGTAAACGAGGAACGTCGGACGAACCACCGAAATGAACAAAACGAGTTCCACACTGGTGATAGTGACTGAAACATAGTAGACGTAAGAATCTTGAGAGTCTGGAGGAGGTGTAGTCGTACAGTCAAGAAATAGTTCTTTCATATAGATTGAACATCATCCACAATTGATCGCAGCTGTCCCGTTCCCATAGACTTTCCAGTCGGCCTCCTTCGAAAAATAGGTCTTTATAGAAGAAACATTCGCAATCCACCGTCACCCAATAAAACATTGTCGTCTCAGCAAACTGGTTGGTTGAGAGGGATTTATTATCCCTTAACAACCAGTTCGTTCAGTGGTCTGTAACATTTAATTCTCGTAAGACCTTGGAATCAGGTGGACAGACGATTCCAATTACGATATAAATTCGGCCCATCAGTTGTGAAAGTGTGACCAGTGTAAAAACATCGACGATAGTGGCAACACCAACAACAAGGATTATAAAACGTAGTGATAAGCGCACTGATAAATCAGATCGTGATTACTGTTTATGGCGAAACACGGCGCATGCAGTTGGTCTAAAATGTTCCTTTGACTTTTTTGCCAGACAGAAGTTACGATTGGTGGAGTTACTTGAACAGAATTCATACAATTGGTCGCGTCCTCTGACTATTCTGTTCTAGTGAGTAACAATAATTAAAAGCCCCTGGAATGTTTTTCACAGGTGGATGATCCGTTTGGATAGATTGTCTAAGTTCTTTCTGAATTTGATACAACCGAACTGACACAGTTCAGTTTATGAAAGACCATTTAGTATACGGACGAAGTGGAACAACCATTTGTAGGCATAATCAGTGGATGACTGAGTACAGTCGTCTTAGATAAGTAAGGATATTTGTGTACCTAAGTGTGGAATTCGTCGTGGGCGGATGTGAACAGTGGAAGCAAAAGATTCTCTGTTAGCTACTCATAACTTGCACCCACTTGTCTCCGGTCAGTTGATTTCGTGACACGTACACCGTTATTTTGTTTTGCTATTTCCCACTATCCCCACTTACTGGGTTTGCGATTTTAGTACGGTAGAACAACACAACTCTGACATTAGAAGCGGTAGAGGCTCTAAGATTTCGTAGTTAGGCACAACCCTGTTATTTTGTCTGTTGTTTGAACAACAACCACACCGTTCATGCAACAGCATGACGTTGTTTTTAGATCTCACGACGGGACGAGTAGTTTGCCTAGTTCTCGACCCTGAGAGGCAAGCGTCATCAGCAAGCAATCGTTTAATAATAAGCGTCGTGGAATAGAGCATTCATGAAGACGAAGTGAGTACAGTCGGTATTTAGAATATACCACACGCAACATTTTATGATGTGATAAAACGAAGACGAACACTGACTCACCTTTGAACTCCGAAAATGTCGCAAGCAAACCTTTTTGCAAATCAGTTGGCCGATCGTGTTGTTGCTGATCATGCTGTTTTGAAGACCCAAACATCGAAAACGGACTGGTACACAAATTTGTTCGTTCAGTTTGGCGGAGTGCGCGTACAAATTGTGCATAAGTACCACCACGCTGTTCATGTGCGTTCAGTACGATGCAGAAGGCTCTCCTCGGAGTAATTGGACTTGCTGGATTATCCAGTACGGTCATTCTCAGGCTTTGTTCCAGTCGACCTATTTCTTCTCGCGTGAACCCAAGGTTGGTGGCCAAATGCTTGTATTGTAACCAAGATTTTGTGAACCCGTAGAGAGCTACCGGCCAATAGACAATTGAAAGTTTTTATACAGTAAGCATATGCACGTCAGAGTGAGAGGTGTGGAACTTGGAAACAGAACCGAGAAAGGCCCAACTTCCATTCCTTTTTTAACTATTGGAAAAGTGAAATAACCTCGGTCTTTCCCAGAAGCAACACAATGATAATGTCGCCGACCGTTAACTATGCAACCGCAAATTAGGGTTGCGGTTACCACGGCCGTTCTAATATATACAGATAAATATATGTATATAACTAAAGAAAGGGTAAAATAGTATTGAATATTTTGAGATGTGCAGAACTTTGCGGACATATCAGTAATGAACGTCGCAAAGACATTCTTAAAGATTCTATACATCCCTTGGTAAAAATTGATTGGGTTTCTATTCCGCCCATCATTTTCTGATTTTACCTTTCGCAATCTTTCTAATGCTGACACTTTGAAACCTGACTTTTGTTTCTAAACCGTACAACACAGATTCAGATGTACATAAACAGTCTCCGCTTCCTCTGCTCTGTACATCTTAAGAAAGCGCGTTATGGCACTGTTCAAAAAACCTGTGGCAAAGACTGACTTTTACGTCTTCATCGATTCAGTAAGGTTTTAGCCATCGCAACGGATTCAGCCGTCTTAAATGAATTGAACAGTGTATTGCATTGAGGAAGCATCCTAGCTACAGCGAAGTTATTCAGTATAACAAACAGGCCATGTTTGAGATAATGGCTTCTTCGGCGCTGAGTTCAACTAAACGAAAAGAAATCTGCTGATGAATTATCATGTATATAGGGAGCTTTCTGGATGAGTATTAAGTAATTCCTCTAGTGTCCCTCCTACCCAGAGCCCCTAGTCCACACATTAGTAAATACGACGTTTGTTTTCATGTACGATAGAATAGCGTGAGGACTAGGTCCTGGGTAAGAGCAGCTTAGGGGCTAAATGTATCGGAAAATTTGAACACACGGCCATGAACTTACACGTCAGGTTGAAAAGACTACTTACAGTCCAGCCTGGTTCGCAGCAACTTGAAACGTTTTGTTCCGGTTTCTGAATGGGAATAACAAGTCGTAGGTGAAGTTTTAAAACGGTTTGGGCGATTAGCCGATAAAACATAACATGCTGATTTAGTAAAATAGTGATACCATATATGAAAACCTTCAGCTCAACCTCATTGTCAAGGCCAGGGTACCACTAGATGAGAGCTGGAAGTCTATTTAACAATGACTTTGTAATGATCAGACCAAGCACACCATAAACTGTGAATTCACCGTTCAGCAGTAACGTGACGGTACGGAATGATCAGATCACAGATAGTTTAATCAAAACGGTGAGTATAATAGTTACTAGACCATATGATCGTATCAAGGAGATAGAAAATGACGCCGCGTAGGAAACTTTTAAGCTTCAGTTATGATCGCTGTAGACAAACTAGTCTTCATAGGCTCTTTTTACTTACGTTGTAGAGGTCACGCAAGAGAGTTGCGCATTTCACAACCGTAGACGATGGCATCTTCCATGATATATTTTTTTAATTTGTAGTTTTTATAATGTACCCATAAGTATCAGTCGTGTCTTCAAATGTGACTTGCCTCGTCCAGTCTCTCACACCGGCCATTTCCAATCCTAAGATAACGCAAATCGGAAGTCGAAAAACGGAAGGCACATAACTTCTGGAACAAGTTTTTGTTGGCGATTAACCCGTCAGTCAATAAATTGGACTGATAAAACGGGATGAGACATTGAAGATACGAATATGTGAAGGTATTCAATACCACGACAGGTTGGCAAGACAGGAAACTGACTGTTAACGGTGAATTTAACTGAAGTTGGGATCACATTTTGTTTCACAATTATAGAACCACTCGTTTATGTTGAACCTCCGGCCATTTTGCTCATCACACTCCGATTTTTAGCAGGTTTTGACGCAAACGAATTTTTTTCGCAATGATCAAACAATAGATGCACGACAATTATAAGTATGCCTAAAGTGATACAGTAATTTTGTGTTTCATCTGGGAATGGTATGTGGTTTAAATGTGGAGTTGCGTTCGTAGTGAAGTGGTCGGCACCACTGATCAATAGAGTGATAATATACTGGTGAGTGGCGAACACAAATTAAGTTATCTAGAAAAGTGACGAAATGTGATTAACTTTCATTTTTACGACCGCCTGCATAAAAACAGCCGATAGATTTTTGGAAGACTAGAGAAACCGAACAATACACAAGGTATGTGAAAACCATGATGAATACCTAGAATGCAGCTCACGATAACTACTGTAATAAGAGACGAGCAGGAAAAAGGATGATCTACACACCTCATGTGAAAACAACAGTACTACTTGAGGTAGCTGAGACAGGCACCAGCGTTCGCACTGCCAGGTGAGATTTGGGAGTGAAGTTTTGGTGGATAAAATTTAGGGAATGATAGAGCATTCTTCACCACTCATCTATAGGAAATTTCGATGAACAAGGAATAATAAAAAAAACGAATAGTTTGGGCCGAGGGCCACATCAGCTTGACAATCCAGTGACACAAAGTGATCGGATGAACAGAATATTAAATGAGACAGTAAGAAGGTTGAAACTACTATAGGCATAATGTATAAATATAGTGATATCTGAAGCATGCACTTGTGTCGGGGTAGTAGTATGCTGAACTGAGCAGCATTCATTTTGCACAGGAGGTTATATTCACTATTTTTGCACGGAAAGCAAAAGGCTCAAGCATTGATTCGAACACTTTCAGTTTAACTGACACCATTTGTGAGTCAACACAGTGCTGAACGTATCTCGCTTCAACAAGGCAGCTGTAACATGCATACGACTCAGACTACAAGAAAGTGATTCAGTGACCTCCGAACTGAAAAAAACTACTACTAATATACAGGCAGGCATACCTCAGCAATCGAGTTTAACAGTTGAAAGTTCAATTGAAAAAAAATATTTGTCAAGCAAGGAGTGTACTAAATGAACCAGAACTTGAAAGTTTGATTAATATTATGATCAAAGTTGCGTTGGCACTATTGGTCCGTGACAGACCTCGTGTATTCATTGAATTCTAATCATTAAGAACGAAATATGTATGACTGTATTACTGTTGAAAAGTAATTTTTCATCTGACTTGTTACTAGTTAACATCATACAAAGATATTTCGTGGCAAAAGTTATGTCTACTAAAATTTATCACTTTTAACTCTTGTGCAAAAAACTGGACTGATCTACGCAAAATTACTCAAATTTTAATCAGGGGAAAGCAGATGGTTTTGCTACTTTCGGGAAAACTTCAAAACAGACGTTGAACTGTTTGGTCAACACTCCGAGTTGTGGCGAATAGAAGGCTCGTAAGGAAAAGAATTTTCATTTGCTTGTTCTTTACGCGCTGTTCTATATCAGGGGCTTGGTGTAGGACCGGCACCTACTTATTTAGTCGAGCAGTTTGTTGAGCATATCGGATGCTTGCAAATGATCGACTTACTCACTGTTCTAGTATTCAAGGTCACTCTACTCAATCCTTCTTTGAGTTGTCTAAGGTATCCGAAGGTTAAACACATTTACGGTTGGCATTATCCTGAGTGCCACTGATTAGGTGCGAATCCGTTTTGCAGGGTTTTTTTCTCAGTTAGGTTGACACCGTTGACCTCAGACTACACTAGAACTGTATGCACTGTGTTTCCGTACTTTCCTGGAAATTTATATTTTAGTTCAAAATTATACAGCGCTCTTTTAATTCGCTGTCTATTTGAGTGACTGACCTGAAAAAAGAATTCGTGCATACCTAGTACACGATGGGCAAGCTCAGCCCAGTATCCATTTAACATACTCGAATACTCTCTACTGCCAATGTGCTTTCTAGCTGGTACGATATCCTTCTTGGTGAACATTTTTTGAAACACTCTGGTTGCTATGAGATCATGATTTTTAGCTTACAATAGTGGATTATTTGAGTTGATAAGAGAGATGATTAATAGACACAAAAACAGACGTCCGTGAAAGCAAAATTGGTTCAATTTTCAGACAAAATTAGATTGAAATGTTAGAGTCATTTAAAGCATTCTTACAGTTTACTCAATTAGTTGGATGCTATTGCGAAACTTATTGGGTTGGTCACGTGAACCGAAACCACATTGTGTTGTTAAAACATTGCGTGCTTTTTTACCGGCTTAGAAACCATCATTTTCAATGTGCTTCCCCGTCTAATCGTTATTATCTTAAGTAATTTTCTGTCGTATTCTGTAGACCACTCCTGATCTACCGGTTGTTCAGTGAAAAAGTGAAAACTCACCTGCATTCCTACTTGAAATTATTTCAATGGATATGATTTTTTTGTTTTCTAGATGTTAAGATAGCATGCAAATGTAACAAAGCATCTGCATCTTGGGCTTAGCGTTGGACACAGAGTTGTTCAAGTTCTGATAAGGTGTCTCGCTTGTTCAAGTATCTGAGACAATCACGGAAAGCCGGCATCAAGGAAGTATTCTAAACATTTTGCACGGTTGAAACCACTAATTACAAGTTGAATACAATAGTCATAAGCAAAAATTGCGACGAAATTCATTTCATTCACCGGTATCAGTCGTAGGCATATTAAACCGAAAAAGCAAAAACTGCTCTGTGAGTAATACTCATACTCAGCGAAGTGTCGGTAGCATTTTTGAGCGCAAAGGGGTGGCTGTCAACAACCGACCAACAAAGCTTCACGATGGTTCATAATTTGTGGAATGATAACTGCAAAATACCTCAGGGATAACTGACTGTCCGTACAGTTTTGCACATGTTACTTGGCTTGCTATCTGTGTGATTTACTCTAGCCGCAGCGTTGTCCCCATAGATAACAACTAGAACAATTGAACTGGGATGGGATAGTTATGTTGTTTCACATGCCGGTAGTAGGCATGTAAACTTTTGCACCTGTTTGACTTTTCCTTAACTCTTCATTCAACTATGCCCATCTATTCCTATCACTTATTAAATAATTCGTTGATATAACAGGTTTTAATTCGTATGTGAAACTCACCAGTTCCAACTTTATATATGCAACGGCTCTGGATGTAGTTGGAAAAACTTCCGTCAAGCACAGGTACCCCAACTCAACCAAGTCACCGTCAACGTTATTCTTCAAGCGACAACTGAAAGTGGTCGTTGCAGAGCCTTCTTCATAAACCATTGTTGCCCGCGTAATCGATTTGCCCATTTCGGTACATATTTGCAATTTATCAGAGAAAAGGTGCACTTGTAGTACACTACTGATCGATGGATTCTGTGAAATTCGACCCTCCCCAATCTTATAAACGTAAAAAGAATACAAAAGAAGTTGCGCAGGTGAGCCTATCGTTTAGTTGAGGAAAAGCATCCGCTGTCCGTACGCAAAATTCCACGTCAATAAATTATGTACCAGTTTAAAGCTTAATAGCCAAAGTGTGACGGCATCACAGCTAAACTTCATTAGTTCAATAGAGGAATGACAGCTGCTCTGTTTTAAATTTCGGGAGCGGAGTTTGCACGGGTAAAATGTACATTCGGCCATGCTGTTATGGAAATCGATGCCATATGGAGTAGTCTCAGTTATCGCTGGATACAATGAGCTGTCCAAAAAGTACACGGTTAATTCGGGCTACTATTAACACAGTCAGCCCGAATGATACGAAAATTTCGTACCTCATTCAAGCCATCTATAAATAATGTTCGAAATCCCCATGAGGTTAAATAATCTGGTCACAAGAGGCCTTACCGATACATGTCACCTACTGAATATGATATCTTATGGTTGTACTACCTGTAGTTGGGAAGCAGACGAAGAGGCGCCTCATTCATGTCAAACTAATTTCCTCTACACAACACTGCACCGGTGTGATGCTTCTTACAAACAACCACAGTGATGTTCAGATGCTTACTGTGTTGTGGAAGACCAGAGGGGAAATCTTAAAAGACGTTCTTTCTAGCATCTGAACTAACATCTGTTGCAGCATCTACGTTACTGTAATGGATTACTAAGCCGGAGGTGCGAGTATTCCAACTCTCGACGGAATACCTCAACTCGGCGGTAATGTACGTCCAAAAACCAACAGCGAACGGATTGCAGACAGCACGGGCGACTGGAGGAGCCATCGCTCAACAAGATCGGACTAACGGAGGAGGAATAGCAGGCAAAAACCTCCGACAAAAGGCATCGGTTAAGCACACACCAAGCAGAAGTGCACACGACGTGTGAGCGGAAACCGGATGTATGCTGTGGACCGGAATTCCGGTTCATAAACGAGAGTGTGCACGTGACGTGGCAACAAACAAGTAAGACAATAAAGACCGTGCTTTATTGGAGTCTTTTAGTTATAATATGACAAATAAAGGACGTTTTTTGGTCTGTATCGACAGATTTTAACTCAAGTGCTTAGGGTGACGACACATAAGCGACCGTTTACTAGGGTCCAATGAAGCACATTCGGTCTCATCTGAAAGGCCAGCGCACTCCCCACTCCAACCTGACCACGAAAATTTGGCTTAATTTCTACCAGAAGACCTAAAAAGGAACCACTAATCCATGGCATTATTTAAAGGCAAAATCAAGCGAAAATCACTGCCAGGCTAGTAATGGTACGTTTCGAAGACAGCACACATCTATCGTTATTATCTACAGGCATATGCAGGCTGTCGATCCTTCCATCTACTTTTGTTCTATCAGCTTTTCAGCGTGTAATATTGTTAGCGAAATGTCCGCGATGATGGCAAAAGCACTTAGCTCATGTGTCGACCTACTCACTTGTGGAAACGCAGAGACGTCCATTTTTTGATTAAAGACGGAGTTTACAGTGTCTGCATATCCATTTCTGCTAGGCGGATCAGAGACATGACCAACTTGTGCAGAAGATGTACGCAGATCTTCGGTGTTCGATCATCGTTTTCTCCGCCAGTTATCCCGAATTAACTGACCTGCCTTTGTTGGCAACACAGCGATCTGTCGCCGCGTGTTTTGAAAGTGTGGAAGTTCGCGACCGACAACCGACACAGTGAAGACCAATGGTCATTGATTTTTGTGTCGTGTACTTCCTATGCTGTCGAAGCGTCTGAAGTACCGCGTGTTGTACAGTGTAGCTTCTGATGGTTGAACGAAAAGGCAAAGGGGCCAAGCGACGAGGTGGTCAGGGGTTATGAAAGCCTTGACTTCAACTGAGAAAACTGGATAGATGCCATCTACATAATTAAGGAATTCGCGGTCACTGACACCGCTGGTTATAAACACTCCCTGACATAGCATTGGGTCGCAGTCAGTGGGGAGCCCGTATCCGCAAACTTGCTGACCCATTTGTTAGGTGAAATTTGATTTTTATATCTATTCACTTGCTTTTCCCTCTCTTTCTGCGATATATACTCATACTTATCCAGTACTGCGCAATCGCATGAAGCATCGTCAACACCAACTCAAGCCAAACAATTGCATCCCTTACTTCTTGAGACTAGAAATGATCGTGATTATGGTGCTTCTGGCTGGAGTCTGTGAGACACAGGCAAATAGGCTGACAGCTGAAAAGTTTATTCTTCGAAGTCGGGAAACCATGGTCACTGGCTGCACTGATGCCATCGTACGTTTCTTGCAACATTGGGTCCGTCTTTGAGAGTACCAATCTTTAGTGTAATATCCGTCCTGACCAGGATTAATGACCAATCAACCGTGGGTTCAAAGAGACCACACTATTGCAAACCACCTCTAGTAAGGCTACCCAAAAAGTTTTAGGTACATCTTGAGCATCCAGCTGGACCGACTACTTCATTATTTGTGTTGAACCTGTGCATTTTTTGGACAGTCACAGTTTCGCTGACAACAGCTTAAAGTAAGACAAGTGAAAAAGCCAGGAACATTAACAAAGTTGCCGGGTTACGAGCTTGAAAACGTCGCTCCTAAAGAGATGAAATACTGTTGGACACTTATCTTTACACCCTGCTTAACAAAGGTTTCACATCGTATGGAATTACCGTTCGTTCAGTTACCAAGAGCTGACTTTTCTCTCAAACACCAATATATGTCTATAAGTTACCTCTAGCGAGATTCAGTTTACAAAATTAAAAGACTGAAACACACAAAGTAATATCAGAATGACCAATGGGTACTGAACACAACCAATGAAGACAGAATAAGCCTTCTCATCAAGAAACTTCCGGACGTTATTAGAACCCGTCGGACTCACCAGCAGTAGCATTACATGGGTTATCAAAGGAGATCCATGAGACTAATTATAAACTCATTTGTGATCTTCAGTGATAAGTGGATTGCTAACCGAAGTGCATTAAACGGCAACTAAACTGAAAATGTGCGTCAGTAGTTCTGCCGTATGGTTCTGTGAGTGTATTCTGGCCAAAGAGCGTTAAGAATCCGACAAAAGTCAAGGTCTGGTGGGAAATCAGTCTATCAATACGGTAGGAAGTGCCCTATTCAGGCAGTTTCTTCGCAGTACTCCACATGGACGTAGTCCCAGCCAAGATCATAGGGATTATCGTTATCTTATAAAAATTCTAAGCTATGAAAATCGTTCAATTTCGCTGGGACGTGCAACAATGCTTTTGCTTTCCAAGGGAGACCCTCGTAGTATATGATGCATTCATCAACACATAAGTCTGGTTCCAAGCACGCTAAGAAAATTATCGCTGGAATTCTTCACAGAATTATATGCAACAGCAAAGAAAAATATAATTGAAAGACAGGCTGGGTTTTGCCCCGGCTGAGGCTACACCACTCATGTTTTAAACTACATCAGTTGCTAAAACATAGTTGTTCCTGCTGACGATCTATACCACTTGAAGGCTGTAGTACTCGAAATGATTAAAGCTCAGTTAAAATGACTGAGCGTTGAGATTGTTGTACGCAGAACAGCGTGCCTGAGAAGTGTGTAAGCGTGCGTAATACACGTTGCCGCATCTTCTCAAGATAATCCAGAATGGACAGTAGATAGTCTTAATCCTTTATCCTCAAAAGCAATGATCGACAATGTGGTTTGATCTTCTCCTTAGTGTCCAGCACTTTGTTGGAGACAGGTTGTAAAGCGCTATAACTAGTTGTCAACACAAGGGTGCTGACACACTTGCCAGATATGACTGTCAAGATACAGAGTATGCTGGTAATATCGCTCCGGAGTGTAGTACTCCACAGACAATACACGGCACCCCTGAGTGACTGACGATAGAAATGCGCCACTTTAGTCTGAACTTTGCTCCCCTGAAGCATGACTTTCTTTTCCAAGAAGGTTAAAGACCTACATCTGCGCTCATATTAAAACGCAGTCAGTTGCAGACATCAGAGCTGTTTATTTACCAAGGTGGTTGTGTGACCAATTGTCTAATAAATGAAACATGTATAGCATTTGCTAACTTTCTTGCCAACATATCAGCAATCTCGTGTGTGCCATGTCTCAATGTGCATATTCTTTAAGTACGACCGTGAACCGTGCCTTGTTCATACAGTTGATTTCGAAAGACTATCTGTTTGCAGCCTCTGGTGTTTTCACTGCATCGCAACTACCAGATAGTCATAACAATCTTTTAATAGACGGGTTTAGCGTGTCAGTAAAAATTTTGCTATCAATACACCGGCTTCTGTACCGGCCACAGCCAGTAATTACTTACCGCTCTGTGTGCTTATCGCACAACCTGGTTCAAACTGAAAGCAATAACAAGGTGGCCAGTGCATGATGTATGCTGTAGATGTGGAAACCCCAAGGTCAAGGTTTAACTCCGTGAATGTTACAGGCCTGTTTTCAGGATTCCACACAGGTTGGAGTATCGCTCAAAATGTTCAATGTCGTCACATATCGTAATTATTCCTCTGATTGTTTGATGACAAGTTACATGTGCTGCAAATGTAACCATGCAAATAATTATTGTTATGATCGTTCCCTGTTATCTATCTAGGGCGGAACATTTTATGCACGTTCATTTTTACATTTCCTAGTCAACCATCGTAACCAGTTGTTTATTTATTACGTCAACCTTGTTGAATGCAGAAACGTGAAAACAGGAAACGATAAGGTAATTGCTTCGTGAAACGCGGTTAAAATACTACTAAGCTAAAAGTGAAAATAAGGCTTGCCTTGAAGTGCAATAAATACGACGGAAATAGTGAGTTTAAAAGACTAAGTTTACATTGAAGTAAAGGCACATATTAAATTAGAATGAAACACTGTTATGTGGTTGCTATTTGGATATCAGAAAAGAAATAATCAAAAACTCACCGAAATATAGTATTTACAGAATGCAATAATAACTATACTTTCAACTAAACAGATGAAACCATAAAGTGTATTTTTTGAACCATTAATATGAACACTGTACGATGTCTGCATTATCGCCTACCTTGAAGTGGAGTAGTGTTTGTCAAACCGTTTTCAAAGTTTTGTGTCGAAATTTTTGTCAAGAGTTCCGGACAGACAGCTGTACATTTGTTCATCTGGGTCATTGTTTCAGGATAAAATTTACAGTTGCTTAATTACAGTGTGTGATCATGGTCGTATAATACTGTTTGAAGTTCACCTGTTCTGTGCGATATGTTTCCACAAAAAACTATCCTCTTATCTTCATTTAATGCCATTGTATTATAAAAAGACCCTAAATCGCATCTATACTACTTTTTTTCGATTAAAGACTACCAGAACTGAGCCAGAATACGATTGGGGTCTTCAAGCTATCGCTGTTACTAAATGGTGGATAGTATGGGTTACAATTAGTTTACGGCCCCGGCCTGTTACAATTTTTACGCTAATTCCAGTAAGGTGGGCTGTTACATACTACTCTAACACATTTTACTGCTTCAACATGACGATATCATTTCTTATGTTGTAGTATATTATGTGTTTGTAACTCAGACTGCGTGGCAAAGGGATGCTTTCACTTGGCGTTATTTGCTCCCACTTTTGAGCTTTTGCTTGAGGGCTGACATCTATGAGTGTCAACTGAGCACTTTTGTCTTTTTAAAAACGATTGTTTATTTGCTAAGGATAACTTTAGCGTTACCAAAATGATTTGGTTCATTCTTGCTGGCAAGATTAGTGGTCAGATTTCGAGACATTGTTGTTGTTGTCACCAAACACTAGGCCTAGACTCTTCACGAAACCATGTCTATGAGTCATTGCTTAGACCTCACGATCACAGCCGGGGTGATTGTTTATTACACAAAGGCACTTAACCACAATGGATATTCAGTCTTAGTCTTAACGATTCTTTGGTATTGGACCGGCCAACGTGATTGAAGGCATTTGACTTTCCACTTCATTTGAGGTTAACATGATCACCTAGAGACTTACTTCAATAAGCCTCACGTGCACAGAAGTTTCACTAACTTGAAGTTCTAAGTGAGTAAATAAGTGTTCCTGGAAATTTGCTTGATGTACATAACCTGAAGGGTTGTAAAGGTCTGTTTACTTCCTCAACTCCTACGAAAAATAAGCAATCTTCCAAGCGATTCCGCATAGTTATTTGTGAATCGGTTGAAATCACTTAAATTAGAAGGTGATGAAATTTTTTCCAAAGTGTGCAACCAGTGAAAAATTAAGCCTGATGCAATTGCTTCACGACGGTTTTCATGTTCCGAACTGATGCAAGAATCTGAAGGGAGTATTTTAAAAATACAGAAATAAATGCTACAAGAACCTTCCTTCACCTCGCTCAGTGCCACAACCAAAAGCTTGAACTACCCGTAACGCACACACGCATTGTCCCCGAACTGGCAGAAAAGATCATTTTGTCACTATGGACAGCACAGCAGCATCATCTTCATGTAGTTTAAGACCAAGGAACTTTTAGCGGTCACTTTGTCAAAGAAACTTTACAGGATAGACAAACAAAATAGAGTTTTCTAGTCTTGTCTGTCTTCGGTTCAGTGAACGCTGATACAAGGCTTTGACATTCGTACAAAAGCAGGTCAGTTTGTCTGCTTTCATAGAACTTTCACTAAACTGACATATGTATAAAAAGTTCCTGCCATTCCATTAGCTGCCTTGGTATTTGGCTCGGGGTTAACTATTACGAATGACGCGGCGGTTGAAAGGACGCCGAGCAGCAATTTTAACTCGTTTGAGTAAAGTTAAGGAATCAAAAGTTGCTAAATATTTATTCAAAATTATAATAAATGCGTTATGCTAGACTTGCTCCTTTAGTAATTTAATACTTTCCTTCCAATTTTTTATGGATGATCCAAATGTTGTTTCACCACCTTTAAGGTTGGCGTTGGTGTCACCGGTTATGTTTAGAATATTTTGTTTTAGAGTGACGGTGAGATTCAGTTGGTCTTGACAACAATTGTTTAAACAACTCAGTTTGTGACTCGCATAAAGTGGCAGTACTAGACATAACAGCAAACAATAGGGTCTGACAGCTCAGTTTTCTAAACAAGTTGCATACGTATAATAATGGTAAACCTTGCAAGATAGCTCCAACTGACTTTTATTGACAGTTGTGCACTGTACCGCTGATGGTGGAGTACAATTTGTATAGCACGATTTCTGATATTAAACACATTCCGTGCAACGCAAAACGGTAGAACAGCTCATATGACTACAGAGACGTCCATCTATCGAAGTGGGCATTAATAACAAATGTTTTGAAGTGGATAATCAGCAGCAGGAAGTGGTATTAGGCAAAAAGTGGACAGTTAACAGTTTGTTTGAGTGGTGTGGCTCAACGTGCTCTTTAATAACATGGTCAGAAATAGGTTTATGTGCAGATAAATATTCGATCGATCTCAGTGGTTTGAAGGCGTGTGGACATAATGCGCATCACACTCAACCGCACTGCGTGTATAAAGACACATGAGACTCTGGAATAAAAGTTCGTATTTTTGCTCAAGAGAGTAAACTCGATGTCGTCTACGCTGCATAAATAATTTACTAAATTTAATTATATTCAGACATCCTTCGGTACCTTAATATTATTAGCATTCAGAAACAAAATGAGAGCATTTTATTTTTTTGAGAATATTCATAACATTAATCTGAAAATATCATAGGGGGCTGGACAGGCACCTAACTTCAACCAATCATAGTAGAGCGCACTTTTCATGGAGAAGCACATTAACACACCACCAGGTATTTTGTCAATGGAAAAGCAATACAATTTAGTTGCAGTGCGCAACCGGAAAGGATACACCACTATAACAGAAAGCTAATATTCAAAAGACAACAGAACGCATCTATACATAAACAGGTACAGTGGCATTGAAAAGGCAACTTCCAAGTCTAGATGGTGTTCCTTGCACACACCAGTTATTTTGTTCTATTTCATAAAAATACATGGTTGACATGATTTATACCCATGGTTTCGTTTACGTTACATTCTCTCCGCGTAATTTTCAAAGATGCGGCTTGATTAGTCCATTATTTTTCTTTTCCGTTAGCCTAGTGGACCGTGTTGACTACTAACGACGTAATGAGTACGCATATTCTATTGTCTAGCTAAGAAGTTAACCGCACTTTCAACACCAAATTGTTTCATTCATCGTTTTCAAATTTTGTGGGCACTAATTACTTCGGAAACTCTGTTTATCTAACACACTGAATGTGACCTTCTTAGAGCCCAGCTAACTGATACTTTGCTGACGTCGCCTCTGTATCTTTGACCGTTCTTTCAGACTATTTTTACTGACCTTTCGGACTTCCCCAGCCAGGTTATTTCTCATCCATATTACAAAGTTGATGTGACCGATCATTCATTTTTTATGACAATCTCTGCGTAGATATTTTTCGACAGTTTTACTACTGTGATGACCAGCGACCATGTAGCCTCTTTCAGAATTACATTTCTTCTCGCTCGTCAGTTCTTTACATACACTTCTGTGTACGTCTGCTGCTGGAAGCCTGGTAGAAACTTAGTACCAACTTCTTCAGTTATATAACTATTCAAACGTGGCCAATGTCTATCGTTTTCCTAGTGACTCATCCAGTTTTCTCTCCTTTAAGACCGTTTTACCTGTATCTATTAGGAGTTGTTTAAACCCCTCAGGCATCTGTATACCTTTCGTTTAGCGTGGTTTGAGTGCCATCGAGTAGGCTACAGTCCACCACGCATTTTTTCTTTTTATTCTCTTGATTGCTGCAAAAAGTGACCACTTTCCAACTTTCTAAACAGTGTTAAAAATAAACGGTTTTTACCGGACCCTACCGTGGTCTTTCAGTTTGATGCCTATTGGGACTACATTTTGCTTGATATTCGGGAAGAGCGTTCTAAATTGTTACTGGACAACAGCCAAGCAAAAACCCACTTGTCCGCCATACTTTTTAGTCTTGTTACACCGCAAAGAGTATAGTTATTCTACCAGCAGAATCGAGAACATCGTCCTGTTGTTATTGTCAGAATATTCTTTCATAAGTCCCAGGTTATGTTTGTGAATTCTAGTTAGCGTTCTAACAAGGCATGTCATCTAGCAGTCTACTACAGTAGTTGTTAGCGGCTCCGTCTCAAGGCGACGAAGTGACAGCAGAAGTTGAATACCTTTCGGAACATATTTCATCAGAAAAACCACATGATTTCTTGCGAGCGCCAGTTAATTAACGCATGAGGGTAATCTGACTTAAATATTCTACAGAATTTGCTTATCACCTTAGGTCTAGAAGACGAAACTCTTTGGTAACTGTTGCAATACATGTGTAGCCTTCAAGGTGGCACTACGTCTGAGGATAATACAGTGAGGCAGCTGTACTCAGATAAACTCCCAGCAAACATGTTTCGGCTTCCAACGGCTCTTTTAGAAGACAGCAACCTTGAGAAGCTAGCAACCGTGGGTGAAAAAGATAATTTTTGAGGCGAAATTGTTAAAACTCCTCTCTTTTTCTCTAAACCTATGAATGGTATTTTCAAGCTTCATATGGAGACATCTAAGCACACAGAGAACCCACAGCTAGAGAAGGTCATTAAATAGATGCGTTCTCGAAATGGCCGGCTAACGGAACAGCTGAATCTTTCCGAACAGCAAGATAAAAGAGGTATTAAATTGAAATGACTGAGATGCACCCGAGAATGCAGGTACTACCATATATACAAACAGAACAAAGAATGTGAAGTCATACATCTTTGTGCCCCCTTACCTGCCACTGTTAAAATCTGGGACCAGTTCGTTACGGTAACCTCTGTTATCAGCAATCCGCCACCAAGTCGTTTATTCCCAGTGAAAGACAAGCATTTTGGCACTGCATTCTCGGAAATCAATGGTACCGAAGATGCCGCCAGATCGTTTATTGGAATATTTCATTAAACGAGCAAAACACCCGCTTACTGCTACTAATTGGGGCTGCATTAACACATACGGCGAAAATTATGTACCCTCGGTCTTAACCTTAAACGACGACTCAGGTGTTTCTCTACCGTTAGCGGCGTGAACACTTTCATTATCAAGGTGAGTCCTTCAATCGCTTCATACTCTTGGTTGATGGCAAAGGAATAAGCTAATCGACAGCGTTGCTTATAGTTCCGTTCGCGAGATGTACGCTAAAGCCAACTTGTTCGATGTGCGCCTTAAAAGGTTGATAAACTCCAGCCAATTTCATCTAATTCAAATGAGTTTCTGCAAGTCGTTCAACTGTAAAAAGTGATTAAACCTTACGCAGCACTACAATGTCACGAAAACTCCACTGCGTAAGCAAGTGCGCGCAACAGCTACCATGAACCTCGAGACAACTAGGACCGGATTTGAGCATATGTTTTGGTAAAGCAATATCTGGCCCACAGGCAATAATTAATCATTTTTGCTGCAAATGATACTTAACTAGTACCTCGGTGACTGGGCGTCATGTGGTGATTAACGTGCTTTGAACAGGGGGACAATGCCGAGTGGCTATCTAGTGTCGTACATTCGGAATATTCATTTTGGACCTGCCCGCTAAGGACGTGAAGAAAAAGTGGAACTGCACTCTAGTTTCAGAGCACCACTGTAGGGTAAGTTCTTCCGGTTATGCTACGCAGCGCAGCATTGACGTTTAATTGACTCCTTTCATTAATTGCACATAATCCGTTGGCAATTCGGACAAACAACAGTAATATTTCTGTCACTGAACCCCGTCTGATGATCTATTAGTTAGAGTCTTCAAGCATTTAATTTTTGGAATAAGGTGACTTCACCTCACAAGGACAATGTCCAGGTGAAAACAACTGACTTATAATTACAATGTGATTGTATACTTGCGTGTTATAGACAACTCAATGGTAAATTTTTGCGTATAGTCATGATTGCTGTTGTAGAGAAACCTTTGATTTGCTACATATTTTTACTGCCTTGTATTTATTTTGGCCGTTAGCATTACCGACACAGCTCGATTTCATTTTTGCGTCATTCAGTTTGTTTGATGACCTAAGGTTTTCCAAATTTCCGGTCGCCTGTTGGCTAGTTTAGGATGTGCCACTTCACGTTGAGCACTGCTTACAGCTTGCTTTCCTGGTCGGCCTGAAATGTGCGTCATTGTCCACCATTTGCTTTTCCAGTTTAACTACTATAGGAAACAAGCAAGGCTCTAGAAGCTTTAAGGTTCCAGTCCCCTACGTTTTGTTCTCCTTCATGTATTCCTTGTCTAAGCCTGACTGTTTTCTTCTGGGTTGTATGATTGTTGAACATTAGAGCAAACCAACAGTGGTTGCTACCGTTGACAAGAATGATGATGAAAGTTTCACCGTTTCAATCACGAAGTATTTCGTGGAATGGACTGTGTCTACTCTTGCCTAAATGCACTTGTGGTTATCAAGGAATCAATGACATGACATGAAGTACACGTTTGCACAGTATCGCATTAGTATCGCGTTAGTACGTTCAAATCTAAATATATATTTGCAATTTCCATTTTAGAATTCTGCAGATACCGTATCGACCCCTCAGGTGTATTGCCTTTTGCAAAAAATAAGCGCAATCACGTTCTACTCATTGCACCTTAAAGTGGGACATAACTTTCTCGAAGTGATTAACTTTGTCTCCGTTTCTTTCCAAAACATTTCAACACATTCGTCCCCTCGACTAATGTACTCCTTGGTTACGACTGAATCATAACCTTAAACCCACTTGTGGTGCAACCATCGGAGTGTTAAAATAGATTTAAGTGATACTGTAACTCTTGCTTATCTACATTCGACTCTGTAAATTAATCCGCTTTTAACCACTGATGCGTCTAACTTAGCAGCCGACGGTACCATCCTACAGTAGTTAGATGTAGCACTCCAATTGTTTGTCCTTCAGTTAGAGGCTGGAACAACTGCAAGCAAAGTACAGCAATTCTGCGCAAAAAACATGCGAGTTAACTTGGGGTTCCGTAACTCCTACGCTTAGTAGAAGACTGTCATTTTTCCATTCTTCCCAACCACAAGCCACTAATGATTCCTTTCACAACAGTCCGGACACTCACACGCCAATGGCGATTCGGCATTTCGACTCTACCCCTCAATCTTTAATATACGGTGAAGTAAAGATAAAACAAACAGCTTAACTAGCTCCATTTTTCGCAGATATGTATACCACATTTACGTACCAACTAATTATAATATGACAGGGCTGACTACTTAGAGCTTATCACTATAATCGGAACCTATACCCTTGCTGAATATGACATACATATTTTGTGCGACACACCAAAAGGATACTCTCGGCACCATGTCCTGGAATCCTTCAAAAGTTTAGTATTTGAAGATTTTCATTCCTCGTTCCATCTAGGTGAAAAGGCAGCTGTCAAGCTCATTAACCTTCATTTCGTATGGTCTTGGTGAATAAAGAATAGCATCTCTGGACACAAAAATATCTATCCTATCTGCACAGTAAGAGCTTCAAGCATATAGTCTCAGTCCAGGTACACTTCACTAACTGACATACACGTTAGCTATGTGCATATTGATATTGCTTTTTTGGACAAATTTTATATTATTCACAGATTTGGCCTTCAGCTCGAGGTTATCCGTGATAAGAATCCTCGGACCAAGCCAACAGTCAAGATGTTCGCGGAACACTGAATAGCGAATTTCGGTGTCCCTCCAGCCACAACGACAAACCGTCGTGTCCAGTTTGAAGGCAGTTTAATTTGATAATTAACAATAACTTTTGATTGTGCCTAC